>JAASFJ010000345.1:0-25704 GCA_023333755.1 Globisporangium uncinulatum
CACACCCCAACCGCGCATCCACCCCAAGACGACGTGCCGTTCTCTTAACTTATAGCCACTCCTGTCAGCGAAAGCGCCGGCGAGGGCAGTGGTGATTCCATTCTGTACGATAATCAACGTGTGCGCCGTCTTGTCGATCGTGTGTTGCCTCCGTTCGTTCCTGCACACCCTCTGCAAAGCATCTGCCTGCGCACGTGCACGTGTTTGGAGGCGTGTGGCATTGCATAAGAGCATGTGATCACTTCGAGATGACCGCGGCCCACGAGTGACTTTGTAGCCATCATCGACGCGTCCTGTCAAGGGCTCGGGAGTCCACTTAGACGCTGCGAGGCTCTGTTGGAGCATGCAACACGGTTCCAAGACAATACACACTGTACATCTGCCGCCAGTTCGCCCACTCTACACCATCGCTCTTGCTGTTGTGCGTGTGAGTATGCACCACCCACGTTGAACATTCGAGTGGGAACGACAAGAGCGACGGCCCTGAGCCGGCATGGAACAACATGTTGAAGGTGGGTTGTTTTGCTATTACATGTCTGATTGCGTACTTAGTACGCGCACACGTCCGCATCTACGCGACTGTGATGACGACCTTGCCAACAACGCGGCCGCCCTTCACCTTGTTCATCGCTTCCACTGTGCTGTCGAACGGGAAGACCGAGTCCACAACAGGCTTCACTTGGCCCTTCTCAATGTACGCTGCGATCGCGCGCAGATCGTCGCCAGACGAGAGGCAGAAGAAGTAGAACTGCTTTGCGCCAATAGGCGACTTGATCGCGTTCTCAACCTGAGCGAGCGTCACGAAGCGGCCCGTGTCCTTCGTCAGGATCTTCTGCGCTGCGTCGTTCCACGCCTGGGGCTCAAAGCCGCAGTCGTAGATCACGTCAATCGAGTGCTCGGCCAGCACGTCAGCCCACTTGTCGGTCGTGTAGTCGATCGTGACGTCCGCACCGAGCGACTTGACCAGCTCCACGTTCCGGTGGCTCGACGTCGCTGTCACGTGCGCACCAATCGCTTTGGCCATCTGGATCGCAAGCGTCCCGGTGCCCGAGCTGCCACCAAGGATAAGCACTTTCTCGCCTGCCTTGAGGTTGCCGTGCGTCACGAGCGCCTGGTAGCTCGTGAGTCCCGTGAGAGGCACAGCAGCGGCCTCGTTGAACGACAAGTTCGTTGGCTTGAGCGCCACGAACTGCGCGTCGACAAGGATGTAGTCAGCGACTGCGCCAAAGTCGTCGGTCGGTGTGCGCGTGTACACGTCGTCACCGACCTTGAAGTCGGTCACGTCAGCGCCGACTTCGACGACTGTGCCAGCGGCGTCAAAGCCGACAATGAACGGCGCGTCTTCAGTGGGCGTGCGGCCGAACCAGAACTGCCCGAACTCGGCGATCTTGTAGTCCACGGGGTTGAGCGCGGCCGACACGACCTTGATGCGCACGTACGAGCCCTTGAGCGGCTTCTGCGGCACGGTCGTGACCGTCCACTCGTCGTCCACGGAGCCGAACTTGGTGTACTGGAACTGCTTGAGCGTGGCGGGGATCGAGGCGGCCATTGTGGGAGACTTGAGAGTGAGGAGAAGAGGAAGCAAGCGAAGGACTTGAGTGGTCGAAGGCGGATTCCAGAATGAGGGGAGCCGTGCTGCCCGTGCAATGCTGGAGCAGATCTCGACTGCGGTGCGCCAGTCGCGCGCAACGGACGTGGTGCAGCTTACAAAACGATTCTGTTAGCGTCATCTGGGACACAACAACAAAGTATGCTGCATACGTTGATTCAGGACAAACATTCAAAATCAGATATTGTAACAGATTGAGTGGCATCGCACCTAAAAACACATTAAAAAAACCTGTGAGCTGATGAGGCTCGGTTTCACACAACCACTGGCCATCAAACCAGTGGTTGTGTGAAGCCGAGACTCGTAAGCTTCCTTTTGATGACGCTTCACCATGTCGCCTCCAGGTTGAGCTGGACGCGGCGCCATAGAGAAGTCGAAGACCTTGTCTGTCTCGCTTGCGTGAAAGCAATACGACGCTGCAGCACATAAAAAGCAAAGCTTTTAAGACAGAAAAGAGTATTTTGTGGGGTCAAAAACTGAAAATAATTTTAGGTCGTCCGACGAGGACTATGTCTGTTTTATGACGACACCTCCCAAAAATAAAGCAACCTCTGGCTCAACTAACTAGACAGAAATACGGCACTTCTGGTAGGTGCGCGCGATCTCGTAAAATCCGCAGAGAAGCGCGGGCATGCATGTTCTATACCATTTGATAGCTCTCCGTCGAAATGGACCTGATACCTTTCACATCGCGCAGAGCGTACTACTGACGGAGCTGTTGGCATTTCCGCGGAGGGTCTGGAGCGCCATTGCCACACCTTTTCTCACAAGGTTCTTGCCCGAAAAAAACTGGCATTTTTGCACCTCGGAGACACCTTTTTCGAGTTCAAATTTTCAGTGCTCTCGCACAAATTCGCAAGCATCACGACGGCGAAGGCAAGCGTGGGCTTTCGCCTGACGCTGCAGTAGAAGGCAACCATCGTACAACGCCACCGCAACTACCCGACTTAGACGCGCATGAGAGCGCGAGCGGGCAGCGAGAAAGTTCTCACTTCTACACCTACTGACAAGTCAGCTCTCGCACACGACCTCAGCGAGACGGCGGTCTCTCCCTCCCTAACACTGAAAGCGCGCGCTATACAGAGCGACACGGGTGCTGCGGTGACTTGCTTGTACTTGTCCTTGATACTAAGTGCGTCGTTACCCAGCGCGTTGCGACTTGTGTTTGGAAGCCCTTTGCTTCTGTTTACTACTAGAACGTGTGAAGACGCCCTCACAGCTCGAGACGACAAGGCCGTACATCTGGTCGAATATCACGCCGTGCAGCACTGTCTCGGGCGTGAAGAACATCGCGCTGATAGAAAACGACGGCGGGAAGTGGATGAACAGGAGCCCGCAGACACCCCGCACACGACTGTGTTGAGAAATCTAGTCGAACAGAGCCAAAAGAGAAAAAACCTGACGATTTTAACCCCCTTTCAAACCGATAAAACATAACAGCTGTTTGGCGCCCGATATTTTGAGGGATTACTGGAGGAGACGATATCTCAGCTCTCAGGTGTCTTCTCGAGCACACAGAACATGTTACAGACTCACCAGACACGAGGCTATCGAATGGTGTATTAATCACCGCTCGGTGAGGCGTAGCGGCTTTCGCGTTACCAGCACCACCTACGCAAAATTGTGAAGTTGAGTCAGAGATTGCTTTTTAATTTCGAACAGGTAACATTCATGCCACATTCATAAATCTAAATTCTACTCCGTCCCATATGACCATTAAGCTTCAGGTCGACATTTCTTTGCGAGAATTTTTTGTCTGTTGTGCGGACTTCACCACTATCGGCGTCAATGGGTGGCAATCAATGTGCGCCAGCGAGTCGCGGGGTTCAACCATCCGGTCGTACCTTAACAGCAGCTTTCTGCCCTCCTGTCCTGAGGGGCGAGAGATGAAGGGCTCATTTTTGAAGCCACACTATCACTTTCAAGGGAATGGAGTACTTTATACGGGAGAGCTTAATTTTAGCCGTCGCTGAGTAATTTTCGTTTGCTTATCAGAGATCCACAGGATCACCTATTGATTTGTGAAAAATGTATTTTCAAACAGAACGCCAATCTAACCTTAACAGATACAGCGGTGAGCGCGTTAACCGTACACCTGATTTGTATACTTTTTAGTAGGGGATATTATTATAGAGCATAAATCATTTGTAATTTTTACGTACCCAATCGGTTTAGAGAGGACAAAATTGATGTCTGTCCGGTTAACGCGCTCGCCCCTGTACTGTATTTCCCGAAATAGAACGGATCACCTGGGTTCATGATTCATTGCCACAAAATCACGACCACAGAACTTGCATGATCAAATACCGTTCAAATTGTTTTTGGTGATCATGCATTTTTGGTACAAACTGCCTTTTATACCAAATACACTGATCAGTTGAATTGAAGACCCTTTACTGATTTTCTTAGACTTGGTAGTTTTATGGCGAAGAAGAGCCAAACGATGTGGTCCGTTCTATTCCAGGCAATACAGAATGACATTTTATCCAATAGTAGAACGCTATAATTTTATCGCTGTTTTTATATGTGCAAAGGCTCGAATTATGGATATTGAAGATGAACTAAATGTATTTGATTAGAGACGTTTATCATGCGTCAGCAAGCGCGAGGCCAATGAGAACACCACGCTTGAGCACTCAAAAGTGCGAGGCAACCCTCCACCACTCTGATCAACCGGTCTTTTCCCAAATGTGGCAGCGTGAAGTTGTTCGAACCTTTCGCAGCGAGAATGCACATCACGACAGACTGAAGTACCAGAAACACTATGTCGAGTGTACCTAGATCCATCTACTCGTACGCGCGCTCGACTGCGGAAATGTGACGACCACAGTGAGGCAGCTCACACGGTGCTGCAGCGCCTGCAGAGACTTAAAAGCCCAGATCCAACACGTTGAGTTCTGGGCTTTTTGCTGGCTGTGCCTCGAGCAGAAATTGCCATCCCTCTGAGACCAACGCTGCAGCGACGTCAGTGCCGCGCGCAACACCATGAGGGCTGGCATTATCGTGTTAAATGACGGCGTGCTTGCTGCCGCCTGTGCAAGCAGTTGATGTGTTGGAATGCAAAAGGAGTATCGCAGCCACTGACAGTTACAGCACAATGCACCTTTCCATTTCGCGCGGATCGCAGGCAGCAGCTTGGACAACAGCAGCGCTTTATAGGGCGCTTTTATCAGCTCGAAGGACAAAGATTAGTGTTGTCCCTGCGTCCCGGAGCTTGGACTTCATATTCGCCACTTGTTCCTCCACTACTGGCCAGAGCCCGATCTTCGGTTGTGCTCGAGCCGCGCCACTGCCACAAGGAAGTGACTTTTGTCATTTGCTGCTTGTTGGGTATCGTGGAATGGGGTTGCCCCTCTTCTGGTGTTAAGTACATGGTCGCGCTTGTTCTCTTCACAAATAACCACTTTCCGTCTAAATGTACACCATCACTCATTTCCGGAAAAGACAGAGATCCAAGTACACGCACAACAACTGAGACCACTAACATTGCCAATTGAATGAAGTGAGAACGAGCACTCGCACCTCATTCTCTGAATCTTGTGAAAGACAGAACTCTACTCGTTGCTCCATGTGCGCTGCTGTGAGGCTTGGACGCAGAGTCACTTTCGCACGCCGAATGCCGCCGTCCGTTGCCGTGCTGCGCTGAAGTGTCGACTTGGAGACACCAGTTGCTGTTGCAGCAGCTCGCAGCCGTCGACCTCCAGCTCAACGTGGCTGCGTCGTTCCGTCTGTAGTTTCTTGCGCGTTACCAGCCGCACTACCGCGACTTGCGCGTCCTTTGCTGGACTGCACTCGAACGGGACCTCAACGCGGATGTCGCCCACGCCGTACGTCAGCGGTAGTTTTCATAGTTGACAATGGCTTGGTTCGGAAAGATGAAATCGTTGCCGAGAAGCAGCTCCTCCGTACAGCCTTGCACTACGAGCGCGTCCATGACCAGAGCCTGACCGCACGCCGTCCGCAATTCGAACCGCCATACTCCTTCCACTGCCATGACAAAACCGCCGAGGCCCTCCATTACTGCCACAGGAGGCGGACCTTCTCGGCGCGTCCCGTACCGCTCCATCGCACTGCCAGCAATTGAGAAAAGCGCGCCAGTGTCCATCTTGAGACTGAACCCTTGGCGCCCACACTTACGACTGCCGTGGGCTGCCCATCTTCCGGCATAATCAGCGTCCGAGCTGGCTCTAACTTGACTGGCAAATCCTCACCGCCGTAAACCGCCTCGCCTTCTTGTCGCTGCGCCTGTGGCCGGCTCACCGGTGCAGTTACCACGCTTGTTATCCTTGGCTGCTCCCCACTTGTACTCTCTTGGCTTTCCGCAACAGCCGACGTGCGGGCCGCATACTCCCTTCTTGCTCCTTCAAAATTTCGCTCGAGCAGCGCGATTTTCCGCGCCAGCCTTCGTGATGGTAGCGTACTCCGCCATTGTCCGCTCAACTCTCGCCAGCGTCGCGAGGTCATCCACGCCAGCCACGCTGCCGGCCGTGAACTCGTCCGTCGCGCACACACTCACACTCTTCCTCTCTATCAAACCCGCGGGATTGTTCATCGGCGCCGTTCTCTCGTCGCTCACCGACCTACCCACTGTCAAGTTTTCTTTTTCTTCCGCTGCTCGCGCCTCGCCGTACCAGCCTAGCTCCACAGTTGTCCTCGCCATTCCTTGAACGCGCCTCACCTGTGTGCGCCGCCTCTCTCAGGACCGTCGTTCGCCCGGATGCGCATCTCCCGCCGACGCATCCGTTACTCGTCTTTTTGGCGATCGACGACTTGGTGGGACGTCTCTTTCGCCGGACACTCGCGCGAGAAATGACTCTCTTCGCCGCAGCTGTAGCAAGCTGTCGATCGTGGCTGTTCCGAAAGTGGCTTCTTGGCGCCCCGAGACGCGCCTTACTGGCTGCCATAGCGCTTCCTCCAGCCGACCTGCGTCGCTGACGAGCAGCTGTTCTTGTCCGCGGCCAACTGCACAACCGTCGCCTCGGCGGTCGCTTGCGCTTTCGGCTTGCTGAACTGCCCCGTGCGCGCCTCGCGCGAACCTTCGTTGCCGCGCAGGTGCACCGCCGCGCGTGAAGGCTGACACAAAGTAGCTTTTGGGAATGACGACGCCAGTCTCCATTGCTCGCAGGGTGTTGGCTTAGCCTGTGAACGTCTCTTGCGGTTGCTTGCCTCGGTTCATCAAGCGGCCGATCACTTCCTCAGTGAGCTCCGCGCTACCGAATTGCTGTTGTAGCCGCGCCTTCAAGGCACTGTACGTCCGCTCGGACGGCGGTACAGATGTGCCGACGTTACTGAGCCGCGCCGTGGCCGGTCCTGCAAGTTTGTTGCACGCCACCATGTATAGTACGCCGTTCGACCACTCAGTGCCATTCATGGCCTCGTCCGCGCGTACAGCGTTCTGGAACTGAACCACCCACGCGCTGAGCTGGTGCTCCTCGGGGTTGAAACTCCCGACCATGAGATCCTTCGGTCGCAGCCCACCGATTCGGCCACTTGTCGACGAGCCGAACGCCGACGTTGCCGCGCTTGCCGAATCACGCCAAGAACCCCGGGCGGTACCAAAGCGCTCCGCTGGTTGCGTGTACGCACGCGGCACGCGCTCAGGCTACTCGAAGCTAACTCTCCGTGGGGTCGTGCTACCACTGGCGCTACCACTGGCGGTTCCGCGGCCCGCCTCCGGTACTCCTGGAACGCACGAAACGCACGAAACTCCACGTAGTCGTAGTAGTCCAGCCCTCGCGCCCCGCTGCTCGCCCAAGTGCCACGCCGGTCATCTCTGACGCTGGTCTCGCTCGGGTGCGGGTTACTCCACGTGAAGCTCAGACTTGGGTCTCGATCGCTGTCGGTGACGGCTCCAGGCGCCACGCCGGTGGCGAGGCCGTAGTCAGCCCAGCTGGGTTCGTCGGCAGCCGAACCAATTCTTCCAGCAAGCACTGCTTGCCCACCGAGACGGCTCGGTCATCGTGCCCGGCTCGACTTTCGCCCTCTGTACGACTGGCACCCTCTGAGTGGTTGGGACGCGCAGCATGCGGGTCAGTCCCCAACTGCCCATCGAGCCCGGCTCGACTTTCCGCCACCCCGCCTGCCTGTTCCCTCTGGCCGCCAGAGTGTGCGGCTGCCGGTAGCGGGTATCCCGCCCCGTGCGATCCTGTCGATATCCTCTAGCCCGTGGCGGTGACGGTACGACTGGTCCCGCCCCCGACGACTCGCCTTCGTCGCGCGGGCCCACGGGGCGTGCACTCCCCTCGTCGATCAACGCAAAGGCGCCCGTTCCCGTGAGCGAGCCGTCAAGTGACTCCGCGTCGTCCGCCGCAGTAGCGTTGTTAGCCATGTTAATGCGGCCCTGGCATCGGCACCACGACACCATGAGCACCTCCCCTTACCCTTCGAGCTCCCGGGCACTTATGGGAGGCCCCAGTATGACCACTAAGTGACTTCGGACACTCAAAGATGCGCTCGCACCTATTCCTGGCGAGCCCTTGTCCACGCTGTGTGTGTTTGTACACGCAAATCTTTGCGTGGTTCATTCGGGCTCTCCTGGCCTCACAGTCTCGCCTCACACCTATGTCCCTGTACCCAGGTTCAGTGCGACCTCCCTACCATCACTCCTTAATACGGCGCAGCTGCGTTCGGTGGCACGAGCCACTGGATTCCTGCTTCGGCAGCTCTGGTGGTGCTGCGGGTACTAAACTCGACACGACTCGTGCTGAGTCGTCGCGACGACCAGTCGGCAAAGTCACTAGATCCACGACAACGCCTGGACCACAATGCCGTCAAGTCACCCGTGGAACGATGTTAGGGAGAAGTCAATTTGTGAGGATAACCAGGAAGTTAAGGTCCCATAGAAGTCAACTTCTTTAGAATTGAAACTTCCTGAGTATCCTCAGAAGTGTGTTTTCCACACAAACGAAACTTCAAAACAGCGTACTTATCGCGCGGAAGGTTCACATATTGCCACACCAATCAACAAACCTTCGTTTCTGAGCTATCTGGTTGGCCAATCCTCAAGTTGCTGTGATTGGCCAAAAGTAGTGCGGAAAGATTGCAATCTTCCAGCGGCACGCTGACAAGCAAAAACAAGAGCACCTGGAGTTGAGCATTGACAGCATGGAGGACGTCGGCGATACTGCATGTCAGCTCGTCGTCCACGAGCGAGCAGTGGGCATGAACGAGGACATGGAGGACGTCGGTGCGACACAGCTCACCATCCACAAGCAAGCAGAGGACGCGACCATCGTGGGTGGAGCTGTTAGCGGCACCTACTCGTCGGCAGTCGAAGCAATCCTCGCTCAGTTTCGCTCGCAAGTGGAGTAAATGTTGTGACAGCAGCTCCAGCTCCACGAACACCAAGCTGTGAAGCACGAGGACGTGTTGGCGATCTTCCAAGCCTACGGTGAAGCACATCTGGCGATCCAGTAGAGCACCGGGCGGCGCCTGCAGTCTGCTCTCGAGGAGTCTCACGCGGAGAGCTCGCGCGCTCTAGTGTCGCTCGCGGACGCCCGCGCTCTTGGGACAAAGCGCGACATTGAGGAAGGTGTCATGCGTGCCCTCGAGACAGCTGGATCTACAACGCTGGCGAAAGTCGAAGAAGCCGCCATGTCCAGTCTGCGGGACTTCGCCGCCAAGACCCACTCGAAGCTCGACAAGGGCGTCCAAGAAGCGTGGTCAAAGGCGCGCGGTGAAGCTGCTGAAGACCTGCAGCAGAAGCTACCGCAGTTCATGACCGCGGCCGAGCAGCATATCAACGCCATGCTCGCCAAGCTTGGCGAAGGAGGCAGCAGCACTGCTCTCGCAGTCTCCGGACCAGCGCCTGACATGCTGGTTGCTCTGAAGGACCAACTCGACAAGAAGGTGCAAGGAGCGATCGAGGGGGCGCTGAAGGACACCGTTGGCGTCGCGGTCAGCGACACCAAGTCGCAGCTCAAGGAGCACTTCCGCCATCTCTTGGAAAGGTACGTTCGGAATGCTTTGGAAGCCGCCAGCTCAACGGCAGTCTCAGCAGCAGAGGCCACTGCCGCCAAGTCGACGGAGGAGCTCGTGATAGCGACGGAGTCACGGCTGCAGACCGCCATCACGCTAAAGCTGGCAGAGATTCAGCATGAGACCAAGCACTTCATGCTCAAGAGCGCATAGGCGAAACAAGAAGGAGCGCGCTCGTTCAGCCTCCTGCGAGCCGAAGTTGGCTCCGCAATCACAACCGCTGTCGCGGCCTACTTCGGCCATCTCGAGCGCCAGATGCAAGTGACAGTGAGGAAGGAGCTGAAGAAGCACCTTGCAAAGGCCTTGCAGCAAGCAGAGAGCACGGCCGACGAGCGTGCTCATTTTCGAATGGCCGAGTCGGAGAAGAAGATGATGCTCATCGCCGACGAGCGTGCTCACCAAGAAGCCGCTGAGACGGAGAAGGAACTGGAGCAACTCGTAGAGAATCGCATCGCGCGTATGGCGATCTCGGCGCCGCCAGTTCCGTCTGCCAGCAAGGCGCCCGAGCGGATCAACAGTGGCAATCTTCATGCCGACACTCTGCCGGCCGTGATCGGCCCTGCGATAGAGATTGGTGAGCTAGCTACGGATGTTGTGGCGGCCGCGAACGTCCCTCGTCAGGATCAAACCCCGGCGGCAGCTCCGGCGACGCCGGTACCAACAGTGCACGCTCCGACTACAACTACACTCTGGTCGACGGCGACATCTTAGGTTCGTGCACCACCTACACCACAGATTTCTCCAGTCCAGTAGGTATCGAATGATCCGCTCTTGCAGAGCGCTTTCGAGAAAGCGTTGATCCAGTCGCTCGAGCTGATGACCCGTCGCGTCATCGAGGCCAAGACCGAGGAAGTCGAGCTTGAACGGATCAATGAAAACTTGAAGCGCGTTCGAGCGTGTCAACGCGAGCGCCGAGTTGCTGAACTTCGCCGAGCAGCGGGCAACTTGCCCGACGACTTGCAGCGAGTCCGAGAAGAGATCCAGCGGCTGATGGACGAGGAGGAGTAGGAAGATAGCGCACACAGTCTACGCAAAGCGGTGAAAGCGGTGACTGCCATTGAAAGTGGACAAGCGTATTGGCAATGGTTATGGACAGACATGCATGTTCGCGGCGGGATCTGCGCGCTTAAGATCAATCACAGCATCGTCTGCATCTGCGAGCTACTCCTTCATTTCCTCATCAAGACTCGACGTGGAGAAGATGTCCTGCAGCTGGATAGCCATGCCGTCGTCCAAGTCCTGCAGCGCGCCGACCAGGATGCCAGAAGGCAGGTAGATCGAAGTGTCGCCTTCGATCTTCTCGCACTGGGCGAAGTCAAGATACTCACGGTTGCAAGAGAGGAACGCCGACATATCGATCTTTGCTGCTGACAGGCTGGTTCGGTGAGGGGTCACCATTCTGCCGCACAGACCGAAGTCTCTTTCGATCTATGCCGGCGACGTCGGCGCGCTGAAGATGATCTTCGCCACCACCGGCAGGTACTTGTCGTTGCTGCTCTCGAGCTGTCGCTGCCAGTAGCTTAGGATCGAGACCACGTCAACGGGAGGCTCAGCGAGCCACCGCTGGAACTCCTCTTCAACTCGTCCTTCAGTAGCATCATGTGGTGTCGTCGACACCCTCTTAGTCGTGCATACAAAGAACGACATGAGGTCATCAGGGAAGGACTTCGCAGGTGGCTCTGCGACAGCGTCGTTATCGTCGTCGTCGCCGTCGTCTGTCGACTGCGTTCTCATCGCCACTTTGAGCATCAGCTTCTTAATCATCTGGTGGATCTTCGTCTTGATCGCCTCTGCGATGTGGTCGCAGGCGACAGGCGACACTCCCTTCTGTGCGTTACAGAACTTGATGGTCTTGCCCAGTGTCGCGTCGAGGTGTTTGAATTGTGGTTGTAAGAAGAGCTGCATCTCGAAGATGTATGAGGCGTTGTGGCGGGCTGCAGCTTCCGTGTAGCAGCAAAAGAAGCGACGGTCAAGAGCTCATGCAAAATCATCGCGGGTCTTGCTCACGAGCGTCTTCAGTTCGGACAGGTGGAAGCACCTGGCGTTTGGTGCTGTCGCTTTGTAGAACTGCAACCGGGGATTCTTGTTCGCCGCCACCATTCGGAGGCGAAACATCGTGAGGAGGGTCCCGACCTGCACGGGCTGCTCCGCTTGGCTCTTGGAGTTGAGCGCCGTGATAGGTTTCAGGAGCGACAGCAGCTGCACCAGCTCCAGCTGGTGGCCTTCGAGGGGGAATGGCTGTGGAGCCGTTGACTCGAGTGTCGATGACAACTGGGCTCGAAACCAGTCTTCGAGCGGGCTCCACTTCTCAAGGATCCGCTCGACGACGCGAGTGAGACCGAGAAACCGGTGCGAGTGGTAGTCTAGTAGCTGAATAGGCTTGCTTGGCCCCTCTAACTCGCACAGGGCCTCAAAGAGGTTTTCCATGATCTTGACGTCTCGCACCAGCCGGACTGTCGTTCGTATGGCAGCGATCAAGTCGGACATGTCGGTGTTCTGTGAGCTCTGGCGGGGTTCGAGTCCGAACGCGTGCTTGGTAGCCGCGTTAGTCATGTGTGTCACACACTATTCCCACTCGAGGTTCAGCCCAGTGCGCATCATCCACTTGACATCAGACCCGCCGTCGATCGTTGCTGCAAAGAGATCCGACTGTGACAGCCCAAAGTCGCCCAGCGAGCAGATGATCCAGCGCTTGAAGGGTCGTTGGATACCGTCGCGCTCGCCGTAGTCTGGGTTAAAGCGTTGAGCTCCGAGCAGGATGGAGCGCAGCTTCCACGCATCGTCTACAAAGTAGACGCGCATGCCGAGGTAGTTCGACTTCTGCGTCGGGCAAGTCCAGAGGTCCGCTACGAGTGTCAGACTTCGCACACCGGGCACGAGGCTGCGCCTGATGTAGCGCGCGACCGCGCTTCGTAGCAGTGTACATCTCAACGATGCTTTGCGTGACGTTCTTGCGGTTCATCTTCACATGGAACTCCTCTTTGACGAAGAGATCGTTGATGATGATCGTGTCGTCGTATTCGCCGAACACGAACGGCAAGCTGTTGTTCACGATTCGACGGGTCTGGAGGAGAAGATGGAGCCGTGCTGGGTCCCGTGCGAACATTGGGATCGACTTCAGGTAGTCGAGCTCGCTCTCCCGGACCCGTTTGTCACGTTCTCTGCGTCCGTCTTTGATGACACGACGCCGTGAGCCTCCTTCAGGTGTCCGGCGGCGTTCAAGGTCTTGTCGCTGTAGAAAGGAAAGAACTGCAACGAGTCACGGCGAGCTTGGCTCCCCAAGCAGATCTATCCGAGCTGCTCGCACGGGTCTGCGTTACTCTTCCGACCCTTGTAGTTCTTGTCGAGAACGCGAACCCCCCATTTGAAGACAACCGATCGCTCGCCGGGCTTCGCTGGCTGCAGCTCCAGCATCGAGTTGTCGTCAAGCGCGAAGTTGTTGACTGCATCCTCGACATCAGCAGGAACAGCGCTCATGCGGGTGCGTTGACAGCAGACTGACCGGCAGCACTCGCGTGTTGAGCTACGACGCGCTCACAGACGCGCGCTCCACTTGCTACGCGCTGTGCCTCTTGCGCGCCTTGAGTAGCGAAGCAGAACCCGCGCGAGAGTCGTGTTTTGGTTCTTGGCGCACAGGCGCGAGCTCCGTTTGCTATGCACCGGCCGCGCGACGCTCTTGGCGCACAGACGCTAGCTCTGCTTGCCGCGCGCTCGCCGCGAGACCCTCTTGACGCGCTCTGCTCTCTGAGCGCCTTGAGCAGTGAGGTAGAAACCTTGCCGAGGCTGCTGGCCAGCTATGGAGACGCGCTCGCAAAGAGAGCTGTGACCAGCGAGCTGGAAGGCCAGCAGAGGACTTGTGCACGATGTCGCCGCGTTTTCAAGCGCTGCAGTTGCTGGACTGGACTCGTGTGCTGCTCAGATGCGCTGTGTCAGTTCAGATGCGTGTTCTTCATGTCGATGGCTACCTTGATAACGTACCGGGACACAGGTGATGGCGAGGTCGTGAGTACACGAGCGGTGATGCAGGTGTGCTTCTCCGGATTGAGCTCGTCGCGCAAGTGTATCTTTCCAGCGAAAAGCCTCTTTCCGAGTGCAAGATACTTGAAAATCACTCGAGTTTCAGCCAGTCAGATCGCCGGATTTCGAAGTTTGGTGCGTTGCGCCATCAAACTTCAAACCAACTTCACATTGCTGCAACTGAAAAGCGCGAACCTTCGTAATGTGGAGAAGTTTCACCCAGAAGTGATAGAGCGACGTTTTTAACATCCGCCAAATCGCCAGAAGTCAAATCCTGGACGTTTTGAACTTCAAAAGTCGAAACTTCGTTTCAGGGATGCATCCAGTGCAGGATCCAAATCGGGGCAACTGTACTTCGGGGTGGCATGCAACATCATCGTCAGAGTCGAGTAAGGCTCTGGTAGTACGGTGTGGGTCAGTTGGTGGGGTAGCCATGCAAAAACGACTGACATTCGTTCTCTTCTCTCTCTCTCTTTCTCTCTCCCTAGGCATTGACGAACACACTCAAGCAGCTACCGACGAGCGACCAGTTTCAAGAGCTGAACAGCGCGAACTAAAACTAAGCACGCGTCGTCGTCGTACGCGTCCTCGAACGCCCGCTGGCTTGATCGACACAAGTCCGTAGTGGTTGACACGCGCAGCCAGCCAGCGAGCTCTAGTTCTTCTTGAAGATCTGGATGTTGGTGACCTTGAACCAGGCGCTCGCGTCGCTCTTCTTCTGCTCCTCGAGGATGATGCGGAAGTCTTCGAAGAACGGAAAGCCCGTAGACGGGTTGTGGCCGCCGTTAACGGCACACGCTGACGACGCCGGTGTTCCCCAGAACAGGTCCTTGTTGTTGTAGATCTTGGTGGTCACGGCCCCACTGCCCGTGGTGATGTCGTACGTGTCCACCTTGTTCTTCTTGCCGCCTTTCGTCACAGTCGGGTTCTGGATCAGCTGGAGGTACTGGCCATTGCCGTCACTGCCCCAGACTGTCGCCATCGAGTTCTTGGGACTGTTGGCGAACTGGGCGGTGCAGCCCGACGTCATTGGCGCTGTGTTCTGGTACCAAGCAGACTTAGAGGCCGATGCCGGACAGAAGCACGGCGGCTGCTTCGTCTCTGCACGAGGTCCGTTGTGCAGCGTGAGCTGGCCGTAGCTGCTCACTTGGGAGTAGCCACCGAAGCCGGCAAAGTCGTACGATCCCTTGTCGGACGCGTCCTGTGTGAACATTTCAAAGATGTCGAGCTCGCCGTAGTACGGCCAGCCGTTCCCGACGCCAAACTGCGACGTGATCTTCGTGTTGAGCATCCAGATGTTCGTGTCGCTCGAGGCCGAGCGCTCCCACTCGATCAGCAGGATCTTCTCGCCGCCCCAGCCTTGCTTCGACCGGATCGGCTGCGCACTGTTTGCTGGTGTCAGCATGATGCCATCCTTCGAGATCATCCCACCTGCCGGGATCCCACCGCCCGAGTACTCCCAGTTCTCCTGCGCTGTCCAGTCAAAGTCCACGGCACTGAACGGGAGCGCCGGGGCCTCTGTCGGCTCGGGCGTTGGTGCGACAGTCGTCGATTCAGGAGTCGGGGACGGTGCTGGTGTCGGCTCCGTCGCGTCTGCTCGTCACAATACATTCAGAGAACCGATTAGTGACGTTGTCGGCCTCCTATGGCTCACACTACACTACACCACCAGTCATTCAATCCTCTCAACAACGTACTCGACACGAAGCCTGCTGTCGAGCCTGAGCCTGAGCCTGAGCTCAAGCCTGTGCTCGAGCCTGCGCTGGAGTTCGGCTTCACTGGCGCCTCGGTCCACACGGAGCCCGAGCCTGGCGAGACTTTGCCACTGTCGCTGGTCCCGTAGTCTGCGTCGCCTCCGACGCTGTTGCCCTCTGGCGCGTTCGTGGAGCTCACGAGGTCGTTGCCGATCCCGGACTGCGTGTTGGCCTCTGTGCCGCCGCTCGTGCTCACGCCAATGCTGACGCCGACTACGACGACGCAGAGGAATGCGAGGCCGGCGTAGATGGGCTTCTTGCGCTTCGCGAGCTTCTCCTTGATGGCGCTGAAGTCGTCCTTGTCATTGTACGCGGTCGGGAACGTCGCGGCGTTCGGGTCGCTCGCGCGTGTCGAGTGCTCTTCCGCGTACTGGGCCATGGTGGGTGGTCTATTCGATCCGAAGAGCTGGTGTGTATTGAAGAGAGGCGCCGACAGAACAGGTATCGAGCAGCGTAGAAGGCGCGAGCTTGCGTTCTCTGCTGCTAGAGCGAAAGTCCCGCGCTACAGAAAGCCCGTACGTGAGCGAGAGGAGCGAGAGAGTTCATTTGAGTGAGTGGCGAAGGGCTCACGAATGGACGACGAGTCGGAACTGGCGAGTTCCGAGCGAGGAC
The DNA here is from genome assembly GCA_023333755.1 of Globisporangium uncinulatum. Taxonomy (NCBI): domain Eukaryota; phylum Oomycota; class Peronosporomycetes; order Pythiales; family Pythiaceae; genus Globisporangium; species Globisporangium uncinulatum. Next base: position 15,970 of record JAASFJ010000345.1, read on the forward strand.
GACTTGGTTGACACCCGAACCGAACACTTGCCACATCACTTGTGAGAGGTATTTGAGACTGTAAAAGGAGCGACCTGCGGGGTCCTCTGGTGGCTTGTTTACTTTTGAGAGGAGGTCAATCATTCATCCGCTATCGATGATTCTCACATACAAACACCAACATAACACTGCAGTCTTGGTACTGAAGAGACGCCACAGCAACCACGTCGAAGCACGAACTTGTCTTGATCACAACAGGGGCAGAAGCACAACGCGATGCAAGGTTTACGCGGACGAGTCTCTGCGTATCGGTCCACGAAGAGCTACAGTACGTCGTACACGCTCAAGTCGCAAGACTTCTGAAGATGTCTCGGGCGTGCGTGGTGCACCGTAATGAATGGCTATCCACTACAACCCGAACGACGGGAGTCGGTTCATTATCGCACTTCGTTACCGCGTCTGTCGCGGTTGCTGCTTCTGGTACAGTGCCGTGCCACCGCTGAGCGATTCCGTTGTGCCGACGACTTGCACACAACGCACTTGCACAGGCGTCACGCGGCTTCAGACCTTTCTGGGGTTTGACACTCTTCTTGCACAACGGACTCCGTGTTGGGGTCCGCAGCAGGACTGGTCCGGACAGAGGCTTCCGCTTGCAAGCACCCGTGGATGATCGATCCACCGTGTTGCAACACACACATCAACGAGCCAATCAGCAAGCGGCAGCACCGCAACTGAATCGAGTTGTTCTGGCTTCAAGGCTAGGACGGCACGCGTGATCGCAGACTCGTTATGAAGCGAGGACACCCAGAGCTGGGATCTGTGCAATCACTGGACAATCCAACAACACTTCCGGATCGCTGTTGACTTCTTTTATCAACGGTTGACTTCGTTCATCTACAGTACAAAGCTCAGTAGCAGTCCGACTTGATACACAAATGCTCCTGTTGACGATTTGAAGGACCGTCGCGTCCGCTGGTGCAGCGGCTTCGCGTCGTGCAACACGTGCGACCGCACGCTCAATTGCTGACAGATTCACAGACGACCTGACACACACACACGATCCGACTGTACGTGAGAAACGACTCGGCCAACACGAAGCGAGCTTGTGAGTGCTCGCCCACGAGGAACGCCTGCACGCTCGTCGACACGTCGATGGCAGCTCGAAGTCGTACGTGGGAAAGATCGTGTGGGCGACAGCGACGCCATCACCACCAAGTGTAGCGGACGACGGAGTTCTGGGACTATTGACATCACTTTCGCCACCACCACTACCGCCTGATGTGAGCCACCCTGCTGCTTTCCTGCAGCACCCGAACTCGTCGATCCAGCTCCAGTTCCAATGCCCATCCCTGGGCTGTGAGGACGTGGCGCCACGATGCCTCTTGGTGGCACTGGCGACGTCCAGTGCACGTCCGGTATCACGCTCGTGATAAAGCCTAACGCCGCCGGCACGTTCGCATACACGCCCGACGCGAACTGCGCGCCAGACCCGCGACCAAAGCTGATGGCCCCGAGCAGCGCTGTCTCTCCCGACTCGCTCGCACGATCCGACGTCGCTGTCGTTGTCGCTGCCGACGACACTGTTCATACACCACCAGATGACCATATCAATCCGGATCCTGTCGACAGTAGGGCTCTTGCCGACATCGTTGCTGTCGACGCGCGTGGGGTAGCGGTGATCACGAGCAGCCCACTCGAATCGCCGGCGCCGCACGCGTCCTCGCCCGCCTAGTCACCAGCACAACACATCGACGCTTGCAACGGCCACGACGCCGTCGTCTACAAGCCACAGCGCGTTCGAGACCGAGGCCTGTCGGAGTCACCACACCGTAGCCCAGAACCACCCCTGCTGTCGGTGCCGGATGCGAGTGAATCAGCCGCGCTGGCGCAAGTCTGGGCGGTACGTAGCCTCCAATGATGAGTGTTGGTCTGGAGGTGGGGTGTGGATCCACTGAGCGTTCTCCATGGTCAACATGCCGAGAAACTCGGGCCCTGTCGCCTCGGAGCTTGCATCCATATCCAGTGGACCAATCGCGTCAGTGAGCGACGCTGGATTCAGCGCTTCGTCGACCTCTGTCTCCGTTGAGAACTGCTGACTTCGTCCTCAAGAATCGTCGGCGTCATCTTCGCAAACGCGCACGGTGCAACCAATCCGACAGACTCGAGTCTAGCAGCCCTCGGCAGGTCTGTGGCTGCGTTCTGTGGTTGTTGCACTTCGTCTGTTGCGTTGCAGGCACACGAGTGGACACTGGTAGCGCGTCCGAGCGCGACTGGCGCGATCGAGTGGCCGACGTGGCACCGTCGAGCGCAGAGGCGGCAGATCGGCGCGCGGCCGCACGTGGTGCACGCCAGGAAGACTCCGAAGGCACTCGGCGTCCTAGACTGCGAGCTCTCGCACACGCACGCGGGGCCTGCTCGCATCCACAGACACATGAACGACTTGTCAGTGTACTCGTTAGGCTGTGGATCGCTTGCGAGGTAGGAACGACGCACTCCCACTCATGCCCTCCGTCGGCTCGAGATACGATGCGATCGGACCGAGCGGCACCGTCCGCCAGCGATCCGTCTCGCTGTCTGTAGTCGCGTTGCACACAGTGAGTCGACCATAGTAGTGGAACCAGATACGCAGTACACTCAGTGTACGGATCGAACGAGCACCAGCTGTCAGCATCCACGTACGTAGCCGACAGAGGCCCAGTGCGTGGTGCGTCCCGACTGACACCTCTGTCACAAACATGTCGCTCGCCTCTACTTTCCACGGCACGAACGTCGTGCGCTGGTCGCGGCGCAAGGTCTTCCCGTGCGTCGCGTCGCCCCACGTGAACAGCTCTCCATCACCTGGTGCGTGCATCCGATGGATTGAGGGACACACGCATCCAACGGCGTCAGGCACTCGCAGACTCACCCAGTCTACTCTGAGCGACTAGCCGACAGACTGACAGACTGACAGACTGGCAGACCGACAACTGACCTGTGAGCGCGACAGAGTATCGTGCGCCAGCGCCGACACTGGCGACGTGCACATTCGACAGTTCCGACACGAGCGTCGGCATGTCGACGTGGTCCTCTGTGGTCGCGATGCCGAGCTGCCCACACGCGTTCCCACCGAACGCGTACACGAACGAGTGGTCCCCGGCACGACAGAGCACGAGCGAGTGGTCACTGCCCGCTGCGACTTGCGCTGCGTTGAGGCCGCGGAAGCACCGCACTTCGCGCGGCCGCGGCTCGTCCGCACTGCCGCCGATTCCCAAGCAGCCATGGCGACCGCGGCCCCACGCGTACACGATCGTAAACTCTGCGGCTGATGACGCGTCCGCGACGTGCGCTCTCGACACGAAGACGCCGAGCGCGTGGGCGTCGCCAGCAGAGACGTTGACTGCGATGAGACGCGTGAGTGCTGCGATCCGTACTGGTGTCGCCGAGTGCGTCGCACGCTTGGCCAGCTCTCCCCTGCCCAACTGGCCGTAGCAGTTGCGTCCCCACGAGTAGACGAGACCGTCGCTTGAAACTGCGAGTGCAAAGTGGTTCCCGGCGCTTACGCGTGTGATTCGGACGGTCTCGAGGCCCGAAATCAGCGTCGGTACTCGCTCGACTACGGCTGCGGCTGGCGTTAAGTCTCCGACAGAGCTGTCGTATCCGCTTATGGTGCCGCTGGGGGCGTCGTCCTGGCTGTCGTGGTTGGGACTGCTCGGAGGTCTGTCGTCGCGTGCTGTACATGTGCCTCCGCGATCGCCCACCTCTTGGTTGTCGCATTCGTCTCCACTCTCCGATTCAAAGCCGAGCTGCCCGAACTGCTGCGTCCCCCACGAGTACACACGTCCAGCGTCTGTCGCGACGACCGCCCGAGCCAAGTCAGTCATCAGCACGGCATCTCAGACGACAGCCGCGTCAATAGACCACGACTATGGACGCTGCGCACCGTCTAGCGCGTACGCCGCGAGGTGGCCAGCAGCGACCGCCATGATCCTAGTGCCCACTAGCTCAAATCGGAGCTCTCGAGGTGCCCACATGCCACACCCGTCCTGTGCTAAGAAGAGGCGGCCGCTTTGAAACACGCGGCCGTCAGCTGTGGACGCCACGCGTTCGTGCTTTCAGCCTCACCAGCTCCGATTACATCCAGTCAGTCTAATACGAAAGGATCACGAACCGGCGAGGAAGAGACTCAAGCGGTTGCCTGCGGAGACGCTGCGCACAGTCTCGTGCCGAAAGAACGCGGCGCGTTTGATCGGCACCACGATCTTCGAGTTGTTGTGAGCTGTCGCACCGTCAGTGGCGCCGTAGCCCCAGCTGAACGGCCGAGTCGCGAGCACCGCGCGCTCGGCGGCGCGTGCGATCGTCGCAGCGAGACGGAGGCTCTCGCTCACGTCCCGGCCCAGGAACCATGGCGGTCCGTGCTCCGTCGTGGAGGCCGCAGCATCCGTCGTAGCCACAGATCCACTCGTTTCACGGATACCGACGCCTGGAGACACGACGTCGAACGCCGACTCGGCGCGCACGAACGCAGGTCGCTCCTGAAACTTAAGTGGCCGGACGATGGCCTTTGTCGCCGTTGTGGGCATTAGAGTCTCGCGTGAACAAAGTCGTTTTGGTTCTCCAACTCTGGACTGGGTCGTTGATGCCAGGACGAAGTCACAGTGACCGACTCTTCAAGGTCTTCAGTGGCACACAAGTATCCCAAGGATACTTCTTGTGTGCCACTTTGACAACGCACTTCAAGTTGCCAACCCAACGAGGTTATCAAAATATAACTCATTTTATCCAAAGAAGTTAACCTGCATGAAAGGTTATATCTCCGCGCCATTTTTCCCATTTTCAATTCAAAATATGACGGATCGTTCCTCGACAGAGCCGACCCATGCGCCGTCGGCGTCGGGGTTCGTGTCGCCCGTGACGAAATACGAGCGTCTGCGCGAGGACGAGCTGCGCGCGCAGCAGGAGCGTCTCCAGCGCGTGCGCGTCTCGAAGCGCAAGCTCTCGGCAGACGACGCTGCAGGAGTAGCGTCAGACGCATCGCGGGTGGCGTTCGCGCCGGTAATACCGGTATCGTCAACCGCAGCTGCGACTGCGAAGAAGAAGCTGCGGCGCACGACTGGCGCCAAGACGGACGCGGCCAAGAGCAAGAGCATCGCAGGTGTGCTCAACAACTTTATGAAGAAAGTGGAAACTGGGAAGCGTGACCCGTCGGCCGAGATGGTGGCCCACAGCTCGAAAGAGCGGCGGTTCGTCACGTTCCCACCGCCACCACTGCCAGTCGTGTCGCCAGCGGCCGTGCCACAATCAAAAGCACCAAAAGGAGCGAGCGAGAGAATCCAGTCCCCCGAGATGTTCAGCCGCGCAGTGGTGCGTGTGTGTGAGCGTGTGTGGTGGGCGAGTGGGTGATGGATAACCGTACGATACCGGTACGATCGCTCATACTCCCTCTCTTTTCTCACTAGGACGCGTCGTTCAGCAAAGCGCCGTCGTCCGTCCAGACACGCCGGCCACTCAAGCACTTTGACAGCCTCGCACTCGCGAAGAACAAGGTCGAACGAGAGCGTGAGGCCGCCGAGTTGGCCGCCAGCCGTGTCGCCAGCAGCAGTTACCGGTATGAGGACGTCTTTCGTACTGCGGGTGCTGACGCGCAGCTGCCAAAGCGAGCAGCGCGACTCGTGACGTCAGTCGAAGACGAAGCGGTGGTCGACTTGGAGCACGTGGCGGACGTGGGGGCGCTCGAGACGGTGGAAGGGAGTGGGATTCTACAAGCGATGATGAGCACAGGTACACCACGGGCCGGCCGCACGTTCCCGTCTGAGCGCCTCTCGCGGCCGCCACTGTTGAGCGACGCGAGCGAACGCGCGTTCCTCCAGCGTCGCCACCTCGCTCTTCGGAGCAAGTACATGGCGACAGAGAGTGAGATGAAGGAGAACGAGACGAAGGAGGAGAATGAGGACACCAAGTGGGAGTACCGCGAGTCGGGCGGGACGGTGGTGATTGGGCGGAAGAAGGAGGGGACTGCGAGACGCAAGCTGGAGGTCGAGGTCGAGGGGAAGCCACGTGTGGGGACTGCGGCGGCCGAGCCTGCTGTCGTTCCGAGCGGTGGTATTGAGACAACGCAGAATGGGGAAGACAACGGCTATGGGAGTCGTCTGATGCCTGCGCCAACGGTCAATGTCGACACGATAGTCGACGACGAGAGCGACGACGGTGACAAGGAGACGACAGCGAGCAAGGTCGCTCGGATCACCCAGGCGAAGGGCTGGCGCTGGACGGACTGGCTCGTGTGGCTCGTCGCAGGCGCTATCCTGCTCTGTGCGCTGGTGCTGGCGCCTCCGTCCGCACAAGCGCTCCTTGCTCGGCCGATTACGTTCTGCGACAGCGTCGACACGAACGCAGCCGTGAGTCTGGACAGCTTTGACGACACGAAGGCGTTGCAGCCGTACACTGGCGCGTCCGCGTCCGCGTCCTGTCGCGTGTGTCCGCTGTTTGGGAACTGCACAGACGGGCAGCTCCAGTCGTGCTTGCCGCCGTACGAGCTCTACAAGAGCGCGTGCGTTGAGAACCCAGACGTACGGCAAGACTTGCAAGCCCTCGCGAGCCTGATCCACGACTTTGTGGTGCAGAAAGCAGCAGAGAGCCTCGGCAACCTGTCGCTGTATGAGGCGCTCGTGGGCGACCGCACGTCCACCCAGGCTTTCGCTGCGCCTGTGACGATCCTCCTGTCGGAGCTCCACGAACTACTCGCTGGGACGATCTCGTACGGCCAGTCACTCGCCAAGCTCCCGCGTCCGTACGTGTTCAACCGTGCGCTCGACCTCGCCCTGCGGGACCTCCGCGACATCTTTGTAACCGACAAGCACCAGATCTTTGTCGGCACGAGTGTCGCGCCGTGGTGGTACCAAGCGAAGCACCAGTTGTACGCGAACGCGCGGCTTCTCGTGCTCATTGTAGCGATCAGTGCGGTGGTCGCGGCTGCGGTCTGGAAGCTCCACGTGCGGCGGATCGAGCGCGACCTCGTCGACCGGCTCGTGAAGGAAGTGCGCTTTGCGCTGCTGCAGCGCACAGCCAAGCCGAACAAATGGTACCCGGCCGCCTACCTCCGCGACGACCTCTTCGATCTCTTGCCCCACATCTCGCCGCAGGACCGCAAGTGGCTCCGCGAGTCTGTGTGGCCGCGTGTGAGTGCGATTGTCGCAGAGGACTCGCGAGTGCGCAGCAGCTCGAGAGTGTACGTGATGCTCTGTTGTGGTGACTAAAGTAAGGGGGTGGGTGTTGATGATAGGTCTCTTTGGTGTCTGCGATCCGTAGCGTCTCTGGCGACGAAATGGTCGTGTGGGAGTGGATCTCGTCAGCGTCTCCGACGACAGCGCCGAACACGCTCCAGGCGGCGAAGGAGGCGCTTGTGAAACTCGCAGGCGGACGGCGCAAGAAAGCGAGTCGCAAGAGCTTCCCGATGTGAGTAGTAGGTGGTGGATGGACGACGTCTTGGGGGTGGTGGTTGGTAGATTGGTTGGTACGAGCAGCAAGTGATGCGAGGAAGGTGGTTGGTTGGTTGGCAACCAGGAGTTTGTTTCGTGCGCAGTGTTTGTGTGAAGTAGTTGATTTTAGCGAAAACTACGTAAACAAATAAGCTAAGTGGCGGTGGCTGGGGACGCTGCGGCTCGGCGCGTCGCGACCGCTTGAGCGAGCGTCTTGAGCGCTACAACCGTGTCGTCCCAGTGGATGCACGCGTCCGTGATGCTTTGGCCGTACACGAGCGTCGCTGGGTCGTCCCCAAGCGCCTGGTTGCCTTCGACTAAGTTCGATTCGATCATGACACCCAGGACATTGTTGTTGCCATGTGCGACAATGTCCGCGACGTAGTTCGCTACTTGAATCTGGTTCGCGTGCTGCTTGCGCGAGTTGCCGTGCGAGCAGTCGACCATGATCTTCGACGGCTGCTTGGCTTTCGCGAGCAGCGCAGCCGCCGCGTCAATGAACTTCTCTTCGTAGTTCGGACCGTCCGAGCCACCACGGAGGATGACGTGGCAGTCTTTGTTGCCTTTCGTCATCACAATCGACGCGAGTCCGTGCTCGTTCAGGCCAAGAAAGTTGTGCGGCGACGACGCGGCGACCGCTGCGTCCACTGCAATCTTCACGTCGCCACCTGTACCGTTCTTGAACCCGACTGGCATCGAAAGGCCGGACGTGAGCTCTCGGTGCAGCTGCGACTCGGTCGTACGGGCACCGATCGCCCCCCACGAGATCAAATCTGCAGTGAACTGTGGTGAGATTGTGTCGAGGAACTCGAGCGACACGGGCAATCCGAGCGCGTTGACGTCGAGCAGGAGCTTTCGGGCGATGCGGATGCCTTTGTTGATGTTGAACGACTGGTCGAGGTCCGGGTCGTTGATGAGCCCCTTCCAGCCGATCGTTGTGCGCGGTTTCTCAAAGTACGTGCGCATGATCACGAGCAGGTCCGTTGCGAGCTCGTCTGCGAGCACTTTGAGGCGCCCAGCGTACTCCATCGCAGCAGCGACGTCGTGGATCGAACAAGGGCCGACAACGACGACGAGGCGGTCGTCCTGGCCGTGCAGGATACGCGACACAGCGGTTCGGGTGGTGGCGATCGTGTCGTACACGTCCGGCGTCACTGGCAGCTCTTCAATGACGCACGCGGGCGGCACAAGCGGCCGGATGGTCGTCACGTGCAGGTTCTCGAGCTTCACGCGCTTCGCTTGGCGGTGCGCCTCGAGTGTACTTGCGTGGTCACGTGTGCGGGTCATAGTGAACGTTAAGAGCGAGCGGACTGAAAGGCGACGGAGTTGGGGGACGCAAGGCGAAATGCAGAGTGGGCGCACCGCTTGGCTGGCGCAGAGCGAGCGGCGCATGAGCGGCGACAGTTGATGGGCGAAAATGGCGAGTCGCGCAAACTTCAGCCGCAAGTCAGCAGGAATCGCCGGGATGGATGTAATGCCCCCTGAGGTATTGGTTAATGCCCCATGGAGGTAATAATTAGTACCTCGGGGGCAGTGAGTAGTGACTCATAGGGGGCATTGTGGAGTGCCTCTCTGGGGCATTATTAGTTTGACGCATGTGGTATTAATTTTTCGCTCAATACCGGTACTTGATGAGCTGCTCGTCAAGACGCCTAGTGCCTCGCAGTGCTCGTGGCACCAGCGTTCATCGTTACGCCAACACACTGTGTGGAGCAGACAAGACCCACGACCGCTCGTCGCGTTCGCGGCGTTCGGCTTCGTGACCGCGGCTACCAGCGAGGAGACTGGTGAGCCGCAGGCCGACGGCCAGTTTGTTAACGACTGCGATTCGAGTGGGCTGCTCGTTATCACCGCTGGTGGTGTCGCAGTAGACGCGTCATCGTTGTCGTCGTTGTCGTCGCCGCCACTCGTGCCCGAACCGCTCAGCGCCACACAGTTCGCGTACACCTCGTATGTCGGTGTGTGGACGCCAGCGTACATGACCTGGAGACATTTGGCCTTCGCGCACTTGCTCTTGTCGACCTTGATCTTACCGACGTTGTTGCCACGGCAGTTGTCATCGTAGAAAACGCACGTATCGTCGCACCACGCCTCGCACGGACCGATGTGGCCCCACGGGAAGTCGATTTCGTTCGGTACCTGCTGCTTCGCGCCCGTGAGCACCGTCTTGCCGCAGTCGATGCCGAACTTCGCCTTCGCGTTCTTGCGGATGAGTGCGCGCAAGGTCTTGCCCTCTGTCGCCTGAATCGCCGACACAATGCGGTCGGCGCTGTAGCCGCTCGCACCCGCGCCACCCGGCAGC
>JAASFJ010000346.1:0-25661 GCA_023333755.1 Globisporangium uncinulatum
CAGACAGACAAGTAAAAAAGCAAGCAGGTGTGCGAGCAGCACTGTTGCGACACAGTCCCAACCAATGTCGTGTTGCAAGCCTAGCGAGTTGTCTCCAGTTCGAGATTTCGAATGACGTTCGTGCAGCTGTAGAAGCTGTGCGGTATCAAAATGGACACTTTATTTTGAACGCCTTGTTTTTGCAAACCATTTTTTTCCGTGAACATGGAATGTACTTGCTTAAACTATTGCGTGAACTCATTCCACCATTCTAGTAATGACAAACACGAAGTATTGCGGTAGTTATCTCTTTTTGCTTTTTTTGTAAATCCGTTTTGTTTTTCACTATGAAGGATCTCTATTTGTCCAAACCATAGTTTAACCGAGTCTATTCCAGTTCAGCTATTTCACTCGAAATAGGGATTTTGGGAGTGTGTTCCTATTTATTTTGAAACCCATTATTTTTAAATCGCGACGATACCTAACATGATACCAAACATGATACCAAACATCAACGCCATGTACTTCAGCTTCAAAGACTTCCTCTCTGCTGACGACGCCGCGCGCTTCTTCGAGCTCTCGCACGCGTCCCAGGTCGCGGAAGTGACCGAGTACCTCGACTTTCTGGGCCAGCTGCCGGTGGCGGCGCATTTTGGTGCGTCTCCGAGAGCGTCGACGAGCTTCGCGGGGACGAGATCGTCGCGGCCGAAATGGCCGAGAGTTCAAAATGGTGGTGATACATTTGAGCACTTTACAAAAAGAGAACTAGCGCATTCTTCAGAACCTCCTGTGCGGATATAGAGTTATGGAGTGGACTTTGACACGCACCGCCGCAACTTTCATGGCGCGACACCAATACCGTCACTGTAGAATCTGCCCCAACCACTGATCGACCACATCGCAAAAAGAGAGCAATTCTACATGTATGGACGTGTTTTGTATGGGATCATTGAGAGCAACTTTGCATTCACACACTGAGGTAGCCAAAGCTCTCGACAAGCTCGTACATATCCTCGTCGAGCACTCGAGTATGGCGCCAGCAGTGAGCAATGGTAGTTTGTGTCACCTCAAGCCATGCCGCTTGCACACAGCGGATTGCCTGCAAGATATCGACGTTGCATAGCGAGTCGACCTCCTTCTCTTGATCGCCGACATTGGTTTCGCGCGTCAGCATGTCGTCGAACTTGTCGACCAGATGTATGTGCTTGATGCGGTTGACCTGGGCCTTGAACGCTGCATCTAGCGGTTGCAAACACCCTGTCGTGTTCGGAGGCAACATGCGGAGCTCGACATTTGTCAGTGGCTTGGTCTGGCGATGCGAGCTCATGTTGTCGACAAGAAGCAAAACACGGCGGTACTCCTCACGCATTTGCTCGTTGAAGCCTTCAAGCCAGCGCTGGAAGACGCTTGACGTCATCCAGCCTTTCCCCGTCGACCTGTACTGTACGCCTAGCTGCTCATACGACTGTGAAATAGTGGGCTCACCCGCAATTTCGCCTAAGAGAGGCAACCCGGTCGACATCCGGACGCGGCCCAGCCATCCGGTTATTTTGCGGTCGGTCTTTTTTGCATATTGTATTTTGTAGGTTAGTGTGCACCACGCAGGAGCAGATTAGGAGATTATTAGGTTTGGTAGAACTTTCTCTATTAGGTTGGAGAGGCGTCCTTTTGAAGGCAGGCCACACGACCTGCCCTACAATTCAGTCCCGGATTTTCCCTCATCCGCACAACTCTTCTCTCTCCCAGCCTTCCGAGCCAGGAACCCGACGAGCCAAGGTGAGCCTGTGTGTCAGCGTGTGCGTAGCTTGCCCAGCCGTGTACCTACTTGAGGTCTGCTTGAGTGCGCTAGTGTGAGTGAGAGTGTAACGGAGCGGAGCTCTTAATATATCGGGGTCTTGGCCAAGCCAAGCCGGTACTTCATATCGCTTGCCCGTACGCACTTGTGTGACTGCCGAAAGGGAGTTGCCGAGTGGAGTTTCATATTACGGAATGAGAGTGCAACTGGGCTGGCGGAGCAGCCAAAGGCTAGTTAGCGAGATAGTGAAAGAAGTGTTTGATAGGCGTACTGAAGTGGACAACGGTGTCCTTCGTACTGCCGACTGCGATCCGCCTGTGTACCAGTTACCAGGCGTTGATCAACGGGTCCGGCTGAGCTTGACAGCCCAGCCGTTGATCAAGTGTTTGCTGACGACGGGGGCGTCCCAGCATCGACCGGAGTGTCTAGCCTCCAGACTTTGGCTGCGTGCATATCTGAGTGTACGAGTGCAAGATCACCAGAGCGAGTGGTGTCCCGGGTGTCCGATTAGGAGTGGAAGTGAACAGTCAGCCCAGCTGTCCAAGTAACCATCTGCTTCGAAGGACCCAAGGGATCACTTTCGTGAAGATACTGACCAACCTAGCCCCCAGGCTGGGCCCACCCGTGGCTCTCCACCTAACGGCCCCCGATTTTTGCGTGCCACTTCATCACACGACTGACGCTTGAAACAGCGCGGTTGCTGCGCCGAGCCCACAAAAAGGAGGAGGAGCTTGGTCCTGCCGGTCGCGTTGCTGCAAAGCGCGGCGGTCAAGCGCTTCTTTTGTTGCTTCCTGCCGGCAAAGCGCTCGGTTGATATCGAACGAGTTGGCGCAGAGCAGAAGAAGAACACGCTTTCATCCATGTTGAAGATGTCGTCGCGGTCGTACTCCCTTGTGATCTCCTTGAGCGACTCTCTTCATTGCGCGACTGCTTGAGCTCGAGCCGACGCAGCCTCCTCATGCGCTCGACGAGACGAAAGACGGTGTCTGCGCTGAAACCTAACCAGCCAGCCAACAGAGAACACAAGCGCGCGCAGTCGTTTTGCCTCCGCGATCGGCACCGCCAGAACCAGCACCTGTCGTAGCTTGTCCGCCTTCACTCGAAGAGTTGCGCCGGTGACTACAGAAATTCGGCGCTGCTCACACAAGCGCACCCACTCCACCAGCTATGTGTCCAGCAGATCCGAGGAGACTTGCCGTCTGGTCTTGGTGTCCGGGCGGAGAGCAGAAGCGCCGCTTGCGGTCGTCGTCATCACTCGATGCAGCGTCATCCGTCACGGAGCGATCAGAAGCGAAAAGCTCGCTTGGGCCCAGCGTGCAAGCTCGTCTGGCTTCAAGTCTGGGTGGAGCTTGTGGTGCGAGCGCAGCACCTCTTTCTGCGCGACTGTCATGCGCGCGCGTCTACCTTTGCCCGCCATGGTATTCGATTGTTTTTTGTGAACTGATGCGAGGGTTTGCCATTTCGGAGGATCGCAAAACGGCCGGCCACGCCCACCATTCATCTGCTGTTGCCAGCTTGACTGTCGTGTTGTCTTGGAGAAATTACTGGTTTGAGGAGGGTGCATTCCTGTCGAGGGTAACAATGGCGATAGCGTCTGTAGTTAGCATACAGTAGTTATTAGTGATGTGATAACTCAGCACTTTAGATTTTCACTTGAAATTTGTCTCGCTTTGACACATCAAGCACCGAATCGAATGGCGTGCGGGTGTGGGTTGCTCCCGTGCATCTGCGTGCGCGCCGTGGCGGACGAGGAGCTGCCGGCCGCGAAGCTGCGCCGCCTGTTCGCTGCAGACGCCACTGCGCTATGCGATATGTGTATGCTGCTGCCGTGCATCTGTCCAGCAGAGGACGAATACGAAGCCGGCGGTGACGAGGAGACCACGAGCGTGGAGGAGGCCGCGAGCCCTGCGAGTGCGAGCTTCCGCGACGAGGAAGACGAGCCGACAGAGCCCGAAGACGCATTCGGTCGCGTGCGCTTGTCAGCCGCGAGCGACGTGTGGGTCGCGCGCGAGCTCAAGCGCGCGCTCAAGCCGCATCAAGCCGCCGGCGTCGAGTTCCTCCAGCGCCACATCGCAGCCAACCGCGGGTGTATTCTCGCCGACTACATGGGGCTCGGGAAGACGCTCCAGGTCATTACAGTCATTTATTCGTACATTCTCGACCAGACAGAGCAGCGAGAACGGGCATCGCCAGCGACTGCGATTGTCCTGTGCCCAGCAATCTGCATCCCGAACTGGGAAGCCGAGTTCGCCAAGTGGCTCAGCGCTGACGCACGCGCACGGTGCCCTGTCTTTGCGCTCGACCCGGGCACGAGCAGCAAGAGCGCTTTGACCACGCGCATCCGGCTGCTCCAGCGCTGGAAGCGCGACGGCGGCGTCCTCCTCCTCGGCTACGAGATGTTCCGGAGCCTCCTGAACCCGACGCTGCCAGCGTCAGCGGACCGGGACGCAGCGATCCAGGTCTGTACGCGCGTAGGCGACTCGACCATGGAGATCACGGACTCAGTGGCGTCGAAGGCGCAGAAGTCCGCCCGTGAGTTCTACCGACTCCTCTGTGCGCCTGGTGCAGACTTGGTCGTACTGGACGAAGGCCACCGGATGAAAGACCCGACGTCGCTGCTGTGCCAGAGTGTCGCGAAGGTCCAGTCCACTTGCCGCCTTGTGCTCACAGGGTACCCAGTGCAGAACTCGCTCTCTGAGTACTGGTGCATGGTCAACTTTGCTCGCGACGGCTTCCTTGGCTCGTACGACGCGTTCCGTACCAAGTTTGAGAAACCGATCGTCGACGGCGACGCTGTGCGCTCGAAAGAGCTGATTGAGAAGCTCCAGGACGTCGTGCTGCGTCGAGGCCAAACGCTCTTGAAGCAGCAGCTCCCGCCAAAGAAAGAGTGGATCTTGTACTGCAAGCTCTCGCCGATCCAGCACCGTCTATACTGCGACTTCCTCGACTTCTACGGCGACGACGGGAAGGCGACAGCGGACCTCTTGTCTGCGTACGCAGCGCTGCTCCAGGTGATGAACCACCCAGACATTATCCGCTGGAAGCTCTACCCGGATGGAGACCAGGGCGATGGAGACGAGGATGCAGACAGCACACAGTTGAGTGTCTGGGACAGCGGGTGGAACTGGGAGCCAGAGGAGAAGCTCGCGGAGAAGCGCTTGCTTGCAGTCGAGCTCTCACGGAAGCGCAAGCAGAAGATCAGCGACCGCCAGAAGTCCTTTGAGTGGGCTCGTCCGATGTTTACTGCGGCCTCAGAGGAGAACGACGGTAGCGAGCTGCAGAAGCGCTCGCGGCCCCATCGTCAGAAGCTCGCGAAGGAGGCGGTGACGTACGAGACAATGGTGCTCGAGAACAGCGGCAAGATGGCCATGCTCATGCAGATCGTCGAAGAGAGCTTTGCGTGCGGCGACAAGGTGGTCGTGTTCTCCCAGAGCGTCCCGACGCTCAAGATCATTGGGGAATTTCTGCGCACGAGCGCGTTCAGTCCGTCGTATCGCTCCGAGAACGCACGCGTCGACACGAAGGCTCGTGCGAGTGCAGCGAAAACAAAACGTCGGGCGCCGCTGAGTCGGCCGAACCGCGACCCCGCAGGCATTCTGCGCAAGCGAAAGAGCGGACACGGCGCTCAGAGCACGCACGCAGTGGCTGGAGCAGGGAAGGTGACAGCTGGTAACGCGACAGCCAAGCCGACAGACGACTGGTTCCTGCAGATCGACGGGAGCACGACTGGCGCGAAGCGGATGGAGTACATCCAGGTGCGTGTGATGTGTTGGCTGGTCGTGATGCAAGGTGACAGACTCACTGACTGGCTGTGACGTTGTGTTGATTGCCATTCGGGGACGGACAATGCAGACCTTCTCGTCGAAGGACAGCGCGGTGAAGCTCCTCCTCGTCTCGACGCGTGCTGGTGCTGAAGGTATCAACTTGCACGCTGCGAATCGGCTCGTGCTGTTCGACGTGAGCTGGAACCCGTCGAACGACCACCAGGTATCATCCATCATATTAACCTTGCGCTCTCTCGTGGACGAGAGAGTGGACGTTGTACCTCACACACACACGCTTGCTCGGTTGTCTGTCCCCCTTGGTACAGTCAATGTGTCGCTCGCACCGCATCGGACAAGCAAAGACTGTGCACGTGTATCGTCTCGTGAGTACAGGGACGATGGAGCGCATGATCTACGAGCAGCAGATGAAGAAAGTGGACCTCTCCACGAGCGTCGTGGACAACCACGAGGCGCAGACTGGAGGAGGACGCGTCGACGCAGCAGCGCACCAGGACGCCTCGAGCGAGTCGGAGGCGGCCGTCCCGTTCAGTGGGTTCTTGCAGCCGCCGAGTGAGCAGGAGTACGCCAAGCAGATCTCCATTGACAAGGCATTGCTCGAAGACGACCCAGTGCTATTGGCGTGCGTCCAGAAGAGCGGACACTGGCTGGTGCGTGCGACTGGATTAACTAACTGATGGAGGTGGTGGGATGTGACTCACCACTGGCTTGTCTGGGTCTGTCTCTGCAGGTGGACGTCCGCGCAGTGCATGAGCAATAGAGCCACGGCTGCTGACAAAGTATGTCAAGATAATAAAATCTTTCAAGATTTTATTTCATCACCTGTATTCTTTCACGTTTAATTTTATAGGTAAACCTCACTTTTTGATTTGTCGAGCCATCTCGGCATCAATCTCATCTCGTCGGCACCTTCCTTCCTCCGTTCGCGTTCGTTCACCGCACGTTGGTCCCCGTCGCGATGCTGCACTCGCTGTACATCATCAACAAGTCCGGTGGCCTCGTGTATCAGCAGGACCTGAGCGCGGCTGCGCCAAAGCTCAGCTCGAATGACCACTTGCGCCTTGGCTCCACCTTCCACAGCATGCACGCGATCGCTATGTTGGTGCGTTCTTCGTGGCTCTCGCTCTCCCGCCGTTAATGTGCTTTCGACGCGGCCTCTGTGCTCACATGCTCTTTGCTATCTCTATGGCTGGTACAGGCCGCGCCTGTCGCGAGCGGTGGCATCGAGGTGCTCGAGACCGACACGTACCGCCTCCACTGCTTCCAGACGCCCACTGGGATCAAGTTCTTCCTCACAGCGGCGCTCGGCACGCCCGACCTCGACGCTGTACTGCGCACCGTCTACGAACTCTATGTCGACTATGTGCTCAAGGTGTGGCAGCGTCCGTGCTCCCAGCTTCGCTTACGTGCTGCAGCCTACAGGACGCTAAGTACGCTAACTCATACTGCTTGTGTGTGTGCGTGGGAGCAGAATCCATTCTACGAGCTCGAGATGCCGATCCGCTGTGCGCTCTTCAACGTCGGGCTCAAGACGTTTGTGGACAAGTTCAACCTCGACAGCAGCCGTCGGCGGCCGCAGGGCAGCGACCTCTACTAAGTGCGACTCTCTTTCTCTTTCGGCGCACTTAACCGTTTTCACTTAACTGTACCCTTTTCTCGGTTCACTCGCTGCTTCAGTGCGTCCGACTTGCTACACCGTCACCGCAAGCAAAGCGACGACGACGACGACAGCACTGTTGGCTTCTCGCCCTCACCCGTGCTCTCGTTCAGCACGAGCGCACCGTCGCCGCAGAACCGGTTCAACTCCCAGCTGCCTTCGTAGAACGTGCGGCCGTCGCCGTCGCTGTCGCGTGCCGCTGTCGCTGCAAACGTGAACCGCCCGTGTCCGTGGCACTTGTCGTCCCGCCACTCGCCGTCGTACACGCTGCCGTTCGCGTACTCACAGACACCGCGACCGCACCGCACGCCACCGACCCACTTCCCATTGTACACATCACGACTGCGTGCGTACTTGCACACGCCAAAGCCGTTGCGTTTGCCGTTGCGCCAGTCGCCCGTATACGTTGTACCGTCTCGGAGCGTGGCGACACCGTGTCCGCATCGCTTCCCAGCACGCCACTGCCCACTGTACGACTCGCCAGACACGTGCTCGCTCGTTCCGTCGCCGCCCGGAAGCCCATCGTCAGTGATCTGGCCCACGTACCGGCACGTACTGTTGCCGTCGTCAAAGTGGTCGAGACGACCGTCGCGTATGCAGCCGCCAAGGTGCCACGTCGTGACCAGCTGCGAGCCGTCCGAGTACGTCGTTGTGCCGGGTCCGACTCTGTCGCCGCGCTTCCAGTATCCGTCGTGTTGGGTCTCGACGCGCGACGATAGCGGCTTGGACGGCTCATGGCGTCGTTCAAAGACGCCGTGGCCGTGGTACTGGTCGTCCTTCCACTCTCCGACATAGACGTCGCCGTTGTAGAACGCAAGCGTGCCGTGTCCACAACGTTGGTCGTGCTCCCACGCACCATCGTACTGGTCGCCGGTCGCATACGTGCACTTGCCACGGCCGTGGCGGACCAAGCAGCCGGCGGCCGAGACGTCCATTTCGCCAGCGTACACGTCGCCGTTGTCGAAGCGCTTGGTCTTGATCGGCTTCGCGTTCGCGTCGCTGTCGTTGTCGTTGTCGCCTCCTAGTCCGTCACTGAGCGGTTGGGGCCGCCAGAAGTGCAGTGCGCTCGTCGTATCGACGAAGCGGTTCGTGCGCGGGTCGATGCCGCCGAACACGTACAGTGACTCGCGGTCGGCGGATGCCGTGACGGCGTGGCCCAAGTAACTCTGCAGGCCTGCGTTCGGTATCAAGAGCTCGCTCAAGACGCTGTTTACAACATCCAGTAGCACGCAGGACGTCGCTGGGAGCGCTGGAGACGCAGCTGAGAAGCCTCCAAAGATGACGATCACATCGCGAGCACACGGCTGCTTGGGATTCTCGTCTGCACTAGCGTCGAACACAGTGGTGTCTTCGCTAACCAGCACGACCTTGCCGACACCGCTCGTGGACGCTTCGATTGGGAGGACGAGTGACACTGCAGTGAAACAGCACCTCGCTGTCAGCGCTGTCGTCGACTGCGGTTCCGGAGCGAGAAGGTTCTTGGAGAAGGCTAAGATCAGAGGCGACGGAGACGGGACGAGCGAGAGCACTGACCACGCGTTCCCAACAACGTCCAAGACGAAGACGCTCTCCAGCATGGCTCCCGACGGCCGAATGCCTCCAATCACCACGACTTGCGCTGCGTCGTTGATCGCAACTGCTCGGTGGTGCGCCAATGGCAGTGGACTGCTTCCTGTCGGCGAGACCTGGACCCACCGAGGAGCGGTCGCAGGCGACGAAGCTTTGCTGTAGTCGACAGGAGGATCAGCGGAAGTGTGCGACCTCAGCGGCAACGCCAAGAGCCACACGTCAGCGAGGAGCTTCCCGCTCGAGTCTTTCCCTCCGAGAACCAGGACGGCGTCGCTATTGGTGTCGGCTTCCGAGCTGCTCGCGCGCTTCACGCCAGCACTCGCGTGCCAGGCACGCGCACACGGAGCGCTGTGTGCGTCCAAGTCGTCTGAAGCTTCGTGCGGCAGAGGTGAGGTGCACATCGCACGGCAGCGTAGGACATTGTCCGCAAAGCTCAGTTCGTACACGCCGTTCGAGCATGACGCGAGTGGATGCTCCGTCGTCTCGGGCCATGAACCGAGTCGCTCGCCTCCGAAAGCGTACGCGTTGTCGCCGACTGTGACGACGGTGTGTCCGATGCGGTTCGAGAACGCGCCGTCCACGTCGTGGGTCTTGAGCCACGAGTTGGTCGCGAGGTCGAACAAGTCGAGTCTCGACGTGCTCTGGAATGTCTCGAACGGCAGTTCCCGTCCACCGACAAGCACAGCGCTGGGACCACCCCATCACGCACGAAACACACACAGAGCTCAGCAACGTAGTGGTCGCTCTATGAGCTCTTGACGTAAGGACGCGTACATGTGCTGGTTGAGTAGTCCTGCGCACGCCCCTGAGATTCCAAACTGGAGCTGGTCATCCCCTTGCTCTAGTTCATGTCGCGCCAGCTCTTGTGCTGCGTGAACGCCCCACGACGCGTACTCCCGCGCCTATAGAACGAGCAGGACCATAATGAGAGGGATCCATCATCGCCACCACGGACGACTACTCCCACGTACATGGAGTGCCTTGAGCTCTTGGGGCGGCTCGCTTGCCATCCTCAGCCGCCACTGAGTCTCACGAGTCTTTCGGGTAACTCCCGTCAAATCGCAACGCCCGACGCGTCGCAACGAAGAGAGAAGCTCGTCCTGTCACCATCACTACTCTCTTCTTCCTACTAAGGAGGCTCCGATGTCGCTGTCATCGCCTCGAAGCCGCTCCCTCGGCTCGCTGTCTGGGACAGGCGAGCACGTGACGCAGTACGACGAGCACATGGTGGACGTGAGCGAGCTCGAGCGGCGACTGGCGACGAACCGTCAGACAGGCCTGACAGCGCTCGCCGTCGCGCAGATTGAGCGCGAGCGGCCGCAGCTGAACCTGCTACCGAGCGACGCCGACGTTGGCCACGGCGCTATCCACGAGCTCGTCGCGGTGCTCCGAGACGGCAGTTGGATCCATACGCGCGCCGAGACGCTGCTCCCAGGAGACGTCATCGCGCTCCAAGAAGGCCAGTGTGTCCCCGCCGACGTGCGGCTCTTCGAGTGCCACGGCATGTGGGTCGACCAGAGCGTGCTGCTCGGGAGGAGAGAGCCTGAGCCCCGCGTTGCGTCGACGAGCTCGGTCTTTGACGCCGCAGAGCCGGCTGTGCCGTACATGGAGGCGAGCAACATGCTGCTGTACGGCACGACGCTCACGCGCGGGCACGGCAAGGCGATCGTCGTTCGCACAGGCCAAGACATGGTACTGGGCACGATCTCGAGCGCGCTCGTGCGCCACCGCGAGAGTGGCGGTAAGCGCTGCGACGTTCCGCTGACGGAGAGCCTGAAGCAGCAGTTCGAGTGCGTCTTCTGCCGCAACGACGTGCTCCCGTCGGCGATCCGTCGCGTCTCAGCGCTCGTTGTCGAGCACGCGGACGTGGTCAAGCGCACAGTCGTCTCTGCGTCGTTCGGTGTCGACCCGACAGTGATCATTGAGCTCGAAGACGTTGTGCTCGCGAACGAGACGAGCACTGAGGAGCTCGAGCGGGAGATCGCGCTGCAGATGCTCACGTACTGCTACGCGAGCGACGACGCCGCAGTGTTCACCAAAGCGCTCGCAGCGTGTCGCCACCGCGTCGAGAGCGCGTCAGCATTTAGTAGCGACTCGTCGAACGGGTGTGGTGGCGGAGGAGGAACCGCTGCTGGCGCGTCGTCTTCGTCGGGTGCGCCACTGCGTGTGCCGTCGTTGCCAGCGTCGTCGCCGATCGCAGCGCCAGTCGTGATCGACCCGCTCCGCGATCGAAGCGCGATCCTTCGCTTCTGCGCACAGTTCGGTGCGAACTCGCCACGCAACGTCAGCAGCGCGGCTGGTGGCCGGAAGACGCGCTTCTCGACGCTCCTGCACGCGCAGATCAGCGGCTGTGAAGTGTACGTCCACTTTGACGACGAGTGCGGCGCTCACGTAGTGTTGCTCCAGGGACCAGCGCGAGAGATCTTGTCCCGCTGTGGCAAAGTACGGCGTGGTGAGAGCTTGGCGGCGCTCGAGACTGCGGATTTGCAGAAGATCCAGGACATGGTCATGGACCTCGAGGCGCGCAACGAGACGGTCGTGAGCTTTGCAGAGCTGTACTTGGACCCGACGAGCTACCCGGTCGGCGTGCAGTTTGACATTGAGAATTTCAACTTTCCAACGTCCACCATGTGCTACTTGGGCTCACTCGGGCTCGTCGAGAAGCTGCAGCCCGAGGTCGTGCTCATGGGCTCGTTCGCGCGCTCTGCGGACGTGCGGCTCTTCATCCCGACGACCGACACGGAGTTCATGGCGGACGACAGCACTGTTGGCGACAATGACGACGCAGACGCTGCTCGGGACGACGACCACGGTGACGACGATGACGACATTGACGGTGAAGGAGACGGAGGTCGCGTACGTTCTGTGTGTACCATCCCTGTCCGACTCCGCGACGCGTCGACTGGCGAGGTCGTCGAGGTGGACGCGTGCGTGTTCCGGAGCAGCGTGCTGTCGATCGCCAACACGCTGAGCCAGTGGCGCCAGATCCTGTCGCAGCACGCAATCGTGGTCTTCGACGGCTGCTCGCCTGCACAGATCGACCTGCTCGTCGAGACGCTGCAGGACTTGGACGAGTGCGTCGGACTGGTCGCCTCGGGCAGTGCGAACGCGCTCGCGCTCTCGGGCGCCGACGTGGGCTTCGCGATCCCGTCGCAGGAAGGGATCGATCTGAGCGAGGACGCAGCCGACGTGGTACTCAGCAGCGCGACGTGTCCGCGCAGCGACGCGATCCGGCTCATCGACGCGGTGAAGAAGGCGGCACTTGCGACCGCGAGTCCGCGAGCGCTTGGACGCACGGACGACGTCGCGGCTGGTGCGTTTCGGGTGACGCCGCTGCCAAGCGCCGCGAAAGCCAAGGCAGTAGTTCTGAATCTGCTGCGCGAGAGTGTGTCAGCTGGCCGTATGCTCGGGCTCTCAGAAGAGGACCTCAAAGCGTGTTTCGAGACCGCACTCGCAGGTACAAAGGACGTGGTGGGAACGAATGGGCTGAGTGTGTGATCTTTTTCGACAGTCCTAACCACTGTCTTGCGCGTCGGCTCCAGATGCGCTGCTTCCTGGCGCTCTGGTCAGTTCTCGAGGCAATGGAATGCCAGCGACGCGAGTGGATCCGTCTGCTGGCCTTGCGCTCCCACCACTCAGCCCGTCCAAGTTCCCACCGAGCGCGTTCCGGAGCTCCGGGTTGGTGCTCAGCGCAAGCGACGAAGCTGCGCACATCTCGAGCATCTAAAGAGAGAGTAAGACACACACAGAGACAGAGAGAGAGAGAGAGCTAATGACAGTCTATATCCATCCACACCCTCTTCGTTCATGGTCGTGACATGACGCAAGTGCCGATAGATGATGCTCGGCTGCCTATGAGCTCGACACGACCGCCATCCGCTGAGAGCGAGAGGACAAGCGTCGGCTGGAACTCTGTGCTGCAACGTCCGCCGCGCTCGAAGCAGCACCAACAACCCATTGGAGGTCCCCGGCCCTCTACAGCGCTCGGGAGCTCGAACGGACTCCAGAGTGGCAAGGATGGGACGACGCCGAGGTCGCTCCTCCCGCTACCGGACGCGCCAGCACCGTCAGTGACAG
The DNA here is from genome assembly GCA_023333755.1 of Globisporangium uncinulatum. Lineage (NCBI taxonomy): Eukaryota > Oomycota > Peronosporomycetes > Pythiales > Pythiaceae > Globisporangium > Globisporangium uncinulatum. Next base: position 12,860 of record JAASFJ010000346.1, read on the forward strand.
GGAGTACCGACGAGCGCGAAGTCCCGAACGAAGCGATCTTCAACACGCAGTTCACGACTGCCGGTCGCCTCTTCCTGACCAAGGCCAAGAAGAACCGCGCGCTGCAGGTGGACCGGCGCACGAAGGGCTTTGAGCTCGGACTCGTGAAGCAGAGCGTGCTCGTCGACGCGATCACAGGACGCCACTACCGCGTGCTGCTTGTCGACCCCGATATGCAGCGGCGCGAGGACCTCGCGGACGGCCTCGAGCAGTTCTTCGAGGTCCTTGTCGCTCCGAGCAACGACCGTGCGTTCGCGCTCCTCACGATGTTCAAGGTCGACATTGTGCTGCTGCGCGCGTGTGTCGGCCACGACAAATCGGCGGCGTCGAGCCCGACGCTCGCGTTTCTGCGCGGACTCAAAGTCAGGTTCGTACACACGCCAGTGTCGCTCATGGTACCACACCTCAACAGCGGCAGTGACGACGACGACATGCACAAGCTGCTCCAGCGAGCGCTGAATAACGGCGCGTGTGGGTTCCTTGAGGACGGCGTGCGGGTCCCAGTGCTCGTTGAGTGCCTCGGCAAACTGCTGCACTCGCTCATGGTCGCACAGACCGAGCTGGCACAGTGTGAAGGCATCAGCAGCGGGACGCGCAACGCTGTCGGCGATGACGTTGCGCTGCCAGTCCAGGCGATCAAGAAGCGTGGCACAGCCACGAACTTGGTCTGGCGACCCGCCACGTCCAAGCCGGACTCGGTCACGTACGACCAGCACCGCATGATGCTCGAGTTGAGTCTGGACCAGCGCAAGCAGTGCCTTCTGCAGCGCCAAGCGCTGACCGAGGCGCTCGACGGGCCGCACTCAGTGCTTGGTGTTGAGCTCTCGCTCTCGACGTCTGCGTCCACGGGACTCGTCGGGCTCGCGTCACCCGCGCTCTCGCTGCGCCACTCAGACGTGGCGTCCGTGTCGGCCCCACGTTCGCCCGGCGGCGGGGGCTTCTGTCCAGAGCGCAGACGCCTCGCAAAGGTGATCCCACCGCTGCCGTCAGCGCAGGAGATCAGCAAGCACATCTACGCCAAGCCACACGCGATCCAGCAGCAGATCCAGCGCCACTTGTACGGCCAGCTCCACGCGTCGACGCACGACGTGATCCCGCAAGATCCGCTGCTGCACCACTGCGTTGCGATTGATCCGCAGTCAGTGGCGCAAGCGGCTTCCGGCGGCAAGCGGCTCTTGGTGGCGAAAGCCTACCTCCTCTTCCAGGAGCACCGGTACGACGAAGCGCTGCTGCAGGCGACCCGCGCAGTCAAGATGGAGCGCAACAACCTCGTCAAGCTCGCGTACTTGCTCCGAGGTGCGCTCTTTGACATTGGCGGGCACTTCGCGCGCGCGGACCGCGAGTTCCGAGCCGCACTGGCGCTCGACCCGGAGCTCCACGAAGCGCACTTTAACCGGAGCGTCAGTCTGCTCAAGATGGGCCACGACGCCGCCGCACTGCGTGAAGTCTCGCTCGCGCTGCACGGAGACCCGACGAACGTCCAGTACGTACGCAACCGAGCGCTCATCCACCGTCGGATGGGCAACTTTGCGCTCGCGCAGAGCGAGTACGCAAAGCTCGAGGCACTGTCTGGTGCAGCCAATACTGCGCTTGCGAGAGCGAATGCGCTGACGCCTCCAGCAGCCGGGTCGTTCGCAAAGGCGGTCGTCCTGGGACAGAAGCGCTCACCGGGAGACCGGTCCCATGAAGTCGACGACGGACTCTTCGATCACCTCTTTGGAAAGCCGACCGAGGACAAAGTCGCGCTCGTGTGTCCGCCGAAAGACCGGAGCCCTGCGATGGTCGACTGCGTGGCCGCGCGACTCCAGACGGTGCTCGTGTTTCAAGACTTTCCCGCGTCCGAGCTCCGGCGTGTCGCTGAGCTGGTCGAGTACGAGGTCGTCGCGTGTGGCAAGCAGTTCGCGCTCGCGGAAGACCACCCGCAGAGCTTCTACGTCGTGCTCAGCGGTCGGTTAAGCGTGCGGCGCAAGTTTGGCGAGTTCCTCTCGAGTGTGACGACGCACCACATTGATCCTGGGGCGACATTTGGCTGCACGGGCCACGCAGTGTCTGCGAGCACGCAGCTGATTGCGGACGCGATCACTGAAGTCGGCATTCTCTGGCCGGACGTGTACGACACGTCGATCCGGAGCTACTTCGCTGAGAAGAACAGCGCGGTCTTCCGCTTCCTCCAGCAGCTCAAGGCGTTCCGGCACTTTAGCACGAGCGAACTTGGCCACGTCATTGGCATCTCAGAGCACAAGCGCTTCCGCAAAGGCGAGACGATCCTCGAACAGAACGAAGTCCCCAAGTACCTCTGCATTCTCTGGAAAGGCTCGTGTGAGATGTACCAGGACTTTGAGAAGCCGCCACTGAGCTCTCCTTGTCGTGATCCGAACGACACTGAGAGTGACGATGACGTACACAACGGACAGCAGCTCGTGAGGCAACCGAGCCAAGGGTACGCTCGTCATGACACGGACAGCGAGGACACCAAGAAACGCGTGCTGCCATTTCACCGCTTCATCGCGAAACCGGACTGGCCGTTGGCGTTCGACGCACTCGACGTCCGTCGCTCAAAGAGCCGGAAGCACGCAGGCGGGCGTCGCAATGCGCTGCGAAGCGCGAGTGCTGGGCACGTCGGACTCGCATCGCCGCACTTGCTGAGTAGCGCAACGGCGTCGGCTGTCGTTCCAGAACGGCTCAAGGCGGTCGACAAGCACGCGCTCATCCGGACAGTCGTAGCGCCAGCGATCTTTGGTGAGTCGGCGTTCCGCGACCAAGAGCACCAGCGGTCGCAGTGGTGCGTGTGTCTGACTGAGTCGTATTGTAATGCATCATCGTGACTCACAACAACGGTTGTGTGACGTGCGTGCGGGCTCACAGTTCGATTGTAGCCGACTGCATCGTCGAGATGCTGCTGTTCGACCACCTCCGGTTGCAAGAGATGGACCTCGCGCCGGAGGTGGTGCGTGAGATCTCGGAGAGCGCGCCAAAGTGCCTTAACGAGCGCCAAGTCGTGCGGCAGAAAGCCGAGAAGGTTCGAACGGGTGGCCGCACTGTGGCCATGGGTGGAGTGGTGTGTTGTTCGGCTAACGAGTTGTCGAGTGGGATGTTCGCAGGAGTCGTGGAACGAGTACAAAAATCTGCGGCTGCTCGAAGTCTCCAAGTCGCGCTGGCCCGAGGCAAAGGTGCGAGTGACGGGTGGTGATGACGAACGCAGCGACGACTGGAGGCGCTCGCTCATTTGCTTGTGGCCCTTGTCACGTTTGCAGAAGCACTTGCGACTGCTCTCAAACGGCTGTAGCATTATGCTTGCGGGTCAGCTCGCGGCACCACGAGAGGAAACAGAGTAGAGCGGAGACGCACACTGTTGCAGGAGACCGCCGTTGCAAAGGTGGTAACGAGTGTCTTTCGACCAGCTGAAAGCCGAGACACCAAGTTGCCCCTGCACGTGCCGTGCGCCGAAAATGAGTCCAGAATGCGTCACGAGCGTGACTGGAACTGAACTGCGATCTAATGTTGAAGCCACTTGGCGAAATGGCTTCAGTTCAGTGCGTCCGCTTGCTTGTGCCTCGCCGTGTGCGCGTTAGAAGCTGTTCTGTTGCGCGCACGCAGCGACAAGAGGCACGCGGGCACGCGACGACAGCATCGCCCTGAACGCGCGAGCTCGAGCAGCGACCGTGGTGGTGGCAGCAAATCGTACTTAGATGAAATTTTGAAATAGGAGTGGAGCGAGTGTCTGAAAGCGAGGAGACGGCACGTCCGCACACATCACACAGGATTGTCGGAAGGTCCAGGATCGACCAAGCAGCTGTGCAGCGGGGCCATTTCTTGTAGCTGTTGGCTTTGTGGTGTTGGGGGTGGCGCGCCAGCTTCGGTTCGAGTTGCCCACCCACTGCATCCAGTCAATCGATTGCCCCACAAGTTGACGCTTCCACAAAACAACAACGCGTGCATAGACACAACGACGAGGATCAAGGCTGCGAGCATGGAGATGAATGAATGGTGTGAGAGATGAGGAGGATGTTGATAGAGTAACTCGAGCAGACAGCGACGGCTCGAGTCGGACATTAGCGCCGTCGCTGGTCTCGTCGTCGTGTGGTTGTTCCCGTGTGGCAAAAGGCGGTGGACTTTACGTAGCGGACGTTTCTTCAAATCACCGTGTTCTGATCGTCGAGGATCAGATTCCTCCTCTTCTGACAACAGAACTGATTACAAAAAGCGTAATTTTCAAACGACCAGTACATTTTTCGTTCCAATTGTTGCATTAATTAAAAGTTAGAATATATATGTAAAAACGAACATCATCGTTCAATATTCATTTTTAGATACCACCACACACATAATTAATCTCACTAACCCTTGAATTAAAGCAGAACACTTTGTAAAATACTCCTGTTTGCGACATGCTCGGTCCCTCTTGCTCAATGACAGCCCATGCACTCGAGTGACAAGCCGTGCTGGCGCAAACCATGAGTGGCGCGGCCGCTGGGACCCGGTCACACGCGCCATCTGCGCTCCCAGAAGCGGGCATTGACACCCGCGTCACAGCTGCTTCCGCTGCGCGTCCGCCACCCGCAGTCACCTATTTTGTAGACGCGATGCCTGCGCCGTCACGTGCGCCGTTGTACTCGACAGCCACGAGCCTCGCTGACGACGCAGTGACGCCTGACGGCTCGCTCGTGCACAAGTTCGACCTCAGCCGCTACAAAGATGGCCGCTACGTGCTCGTGCCGGCGTCCGCGCGCGACCAGATCCGCTACACTGGCCGCGTACTGCACCACGGACCCACCGCAAAGCGCCGCTCCAAGGTCAACACGGTGCAGTTCGACTGGCCAGCCGTCGCCTTTGAGATTATTGTGCGCGGCACGTCGACTGTCGCGATCCGCCTGAAAGGAGATGGTGCGTACAGTATGTACACTTGAGGCGTGCGTGTGTCACGGACGACAAGTGGTCAGCGCGACTACCGAACTGTACTCTTCTCTGCCCACTTGGTGCTGCGCTCACTGTTCGTTCATTGGACCGACTGAACTCGTACGGAACGTGAACTGTATCGTCACCAGGCAACTACTTTAACGTGTTCGTCAATGGTGACTTCCGCTGTATCCTCAAGGCGTCGCTCAACGCCACGTGCTGCGAAGGTGTGGCCTTGTGAAGAACTGTACTGTACTGTACTCTTCGCTGTCACTACCGTCTCTTCTCCTCAATCAGTGCGTCGTCACCTCACCTACCATTCGCGTCGTCCAATCTCTCCAGTCGCGACAGAACTGGACCCGAACTGCGAGTACACTGTCGTGGTCACGAAGCGCACTGAGCCGCAGATGCGTGGCGCGCTCTCGACGTTCAAGGTACATCCACTGGCTCTTGCAGCGTCCCGTGTCGAGAAGCTCATGTGGTCGTTGCTCTCTGGGCAGGTGTGTACGTTCTATGGGTTCATTGTCGAGTCGGCTGCCGAAGTGCTGCCTTGCAGACCAAAGGCGGCTCGCCGGATCGAGTTCATTGGCGACTCTGTGACGAGCGCAGTCGGCAACGAAGGCAAAGCCACGAGCTCCAAGAGCCGCTTCGGCATCAAAGGCCGCACGGAGAACGTCCACAACGGCTACGCGTGCATCCTCGCGCGCATGTTCGACGCCGAAGCGCACGTGCTCGCGTGGACTGGGAAAGGCGTGCACAGTAACGCTGGCGACTGGGGGCCGAACCTCCCGATGCTCTGGAAGAACACGATCGCGTCGCGAGAGGGCGAGGGCGAGTGGGGACTGAGCACCTGGACGCCCGACGTGGTCGTCGTCAACGTCGGCGCGAACGACCTCTTCCCGCCCGCGTCACTCGAGACCGAGATCGTGAGCGCGTACGCGCTCTTTCTTGCTGAAATTCGCCAGCGTACGTGCCTCTGTCTTCCAGTACGGGTGGCTGGCAGGAGCGCTGGGTCCGTGATCCAGACACTCGCTGACTTACGTTCGTGTCGTGTCTTGTATCATGTCTTCAGATCGGCCACATGCGCACATCTTTTGTGTCGCGTACGACGAGAGCTGCATGAGTGCGGAGGACTCGGAGACGAACCGCAGTCTCGTGGCGCTGCAGCTCCAGGAAATCGTCAAGGTCGCCATGTCGAAAGTCGGGAAACACGACATGCGGCTGCACTACGCATTCGTCAAGGTACGTCGTTGTGCTCCGGCTTGGGGACGAATGACTCCGTCTGGGAATGCTCACGCACGCTCCTGTATTGTGTGTGCAACTTCACAAGGTGGACGGGGGACTGGACGAGAGCGACTACGCGACGTTGCGGCACTTTGCCGTAAGCGGCCACGTGAAACTGGCCAAGCTGCTCGCAGACGAGATTGCGCGCCACGTGAGCTGGCGCCCAGTGGCGCCGCCGTCGACGATGCCGTACCCGCAAGAGAAGAGTCAGATCCTCATGCCGAAGGACTCGTCAAGCTGCACGATCTCGTAGCCACAAAGCTCCACAAACTGGTGTGATGAAACAAAGACCTCTAATATAATATACACCGCGAGTGTGCAGAAAGAAATCCACATACAGTATTGCAATTATTGAACTCTTATATTGGTGAATTGATTTTTTCAGATTTCGTACAAAGTTCGGTATAACTGCCTTACAAACTAAACCCTCTTATACTGCTACTTGTTCTGCTGTTCTTTATTCGCGCATTATTATGTACATGGTCCCGAATAACACTTTGATGTGCAAGCTCACTTTCAAATCAAACTGACCGTCGAAAGCGGAAGGATCCACGACCACGACCACGACCACACTGCGAGAACGATGGCGGATAAACTGCGCGAGTTGCGCGCGCTGCTGAGCCGCTCAAACGTGCAGCTGCTCTCGCTACGCAACCACCTGAACGCCAAGGATGGCGCAGTCACCAGCAGCGCTGAAGTGCTGATGGGCAAAGCGCTGCAGGCGTTCGTTGTGGACACGGCAGACGCGCACCAGAGCGAGTACGTGAGCGCCGCAAACAAGCGCCGCGAGTTCATCAGCGGCTTCACAGGCTCCAGTGGCACAGGTGGGCTGCGGTTGGTGTGGTACTGAAGAAGAAGCGTCGGGTGGTGAGCAGCCTCACTAACAACGCTTGGCGTACAGCACTGGTGACGCCGGACAAGGCGCTGCTGTGGACCGACGGGCGCTACTTTCTGCAGGCCGAACAGGAGCTGAGCGCTGACTGGACGCTGATGAAAGCAGAGGAGCCGGGCGTGCCCACCATGGAGGTGCGAGGGCTGGAAGAGGACGCTCGTTGACTGTCTAGAGAAGTGCGTAAGCTAACCCAAGCGTGTGGGTGTCCGCATTCGATGGATGGTAGGAATGGGCGGCCAAGTATCTGAGCGCTGACGGCGGCGTGTTCGCGATCGACCCGTTCCTCACGTCTGTCTCTGCGGCCCGGTACGACGCCGTTGCTCTCGCTTCCCATCATCACAGCGTCTCACCTTCTCCGTTTCTGTATGATTCCAATCAACTCAGCGCCTTGGCGAACGCGCTCAAGGAGACCAAGGTCGAGCTGGCTGCGCTGCACGAGACGGAGACGAACCTAGTCGACCGCGTGTGGACCACACGGCCGCTCGCAAGCGCGTCCCAGGTCCAGTTCTTGGCCGAGAAGTACACGGGTCGCTCTGTGGCCGCGAAGCTCGACGACGTACGCGCAGCTGTGCAAGCGAAAGGCGCAGACGCGATCGTCCTCACAGCACTGGACGACATTGCGTGGCTGTTCAACGTCCGTGGCAGCGACGTCGAGTTCAACCCTGTCGTGTACGTTGTTGTTGAGTATGGTGGAGTGACAGGGACGCACTTGCTGATAACTACGGCGTCTCACACGCTCTCGAGTGCGTCTCGTGCTGTCTGGACGCGTTGTTCAGCGTCTCGTACGCGCTCGTGACTCAGGACTCGGCGACGCTCTTCCTCGATGCAGCAAACGCTGACGAAGTGGCCGACCACCTGTCGCCGAGCCATGTCGTCTGTAAGCCGTACGCGACCGCGCTCGAGACAGTCGCTGCGTACGCTGCAGCGAACCGCGACAAGACGATCTTAGTGGACCCTGTGCAGTGCAACGTCGCAGTCTTCCTCGCGATCCCACCTGCGATGCGCAAAGAAGCGACGTCAGTCGTGCTGGCGCACAAGGCGATCAAGAGCGCAGTGGAGATTGAAGGGATGCGGCAAGCGCACGTCCGGGACGGAGCCGCGCTGACGACGTTCTTCAGCTGGCTCGAGCGTGAAGCGGCCGCAGGACGCCTGGGCGACTATGACGAAGTCCAGGTCGCCGACAAGCAGCAGCAGTTCCGCGAGCAGCTCGCCGCCGACTTTGTCTCGCTGAGCTTCGACACGATCTCGTCGATCGGTGCAAACGGCGCCATCATTCACTACAAGCCCAAGCGTGACGCGTGTGCCAAGCTCTCGACCCAGGCGCTGTACGTGAACGACTCGGGCGCGCAGTATCTGGACGGCACGACCGACGTGACGCGCACGCTGCACTTTGGCGACCCTACGCCGTACGAGAAAGCGTGCTTCACACACGTGCTCAAGGGCCACATTGCGCTCGCGACTGCGGTCTTCCCCGACAAAATCGAGGGCGTGAAGCTCGACGCGCTCGCCCGTGCTCCGCTCTGGCAAGCAGGACTCGACTACCGCCACGGCACGGGCCACGGCGTCGGCGCGTTCCTGAACGTGCACGAGAAGGGCGTGGTGCGTTGTCATTGTATAGATACAGAGTGGTGGCCTGAGGTGACTGACGGTCAGTCGCTTGCTCGCTCCAGTTGCTGTCGTTCCGCTTGAACCCGAACGGGCTGCTCATCCAGGACGGGATGATCTTAAGCAACGAGCCAGGGTACTACGAAGACGGCAACTTTGGCATCCGTATCGAGAGTCTCATGGTCGTGAAGCAGGTGAGTGGACTAGCGCCCCGGTAGTCGGAGGCGGAGACCTTCAGTGGGCGAGACTGACGCTGTGACGTCTGTGGACCATCACTCACAGGCGACGCACATTGCGAGTCCGCTGCACAAGCAGTTCTGTGTGTTCGAGACGATCACAATGGCGCCGATCCAGCAGAAGCTCATCGAGCGCAGCCTGCTGACTGCGAGCGACGTCGCGTGGCTGAACGCGTACCACCAAGACGTGCGCGCGAAACTCACGCCGCTGCTCGAGAGTGACGCGGATGCGTACGCGTACCTCGTCCGGGAGACACAGCCGCTGGTTCTCTAGGGACTCACCCTGCCACGTCCGCTGTAGTCCGCAAGTAGCAGTCGGCTTCCCCGACAGCAGTCCCTCCAAGTGCTCCCAACCACCCATTCACTCCGTTCCATTGTACTAACGTCCCACATCCTCTTCGTGTGGCACCTCCTTGTCGTCGTTGCGCTCGTCTGGCGACGGACTGCGAGACGCACGATGCGCTCGCGCGACCACTTTCTCTCGCCGCTGCTCCCGTTCTATCGCTCGCTCGACCTGGTGCTGCACCCGCATCTCTGTCGCGACGACGCGCTGGTGGTCGCGCTCGTGCCGCTCTGCTTCGCGCCGCTTGCGCTCGGCCACTTGATGCGGCGTCGTCCCAGCGAGCGCCTGCGCGAGGTAGTCGAGCTGCTGCTGGTAGCCTTCGATCTCACGCTCAATCTCCCGCTGTTTGACTGCGACGTCGAGCTCGGACAGCGGCTCTGTCTCTGTCTCGTACAGTGAGACCTGCGCTGCCGGTTGGGGCGGTTGTGACGCTGGCGACGGTCGAGCTGCTTCTATGTGGTGGTAGTGTATTGGAGGAGATGAAGGAGGAGGAGGAAGCGCAGCTGGTGGGGCGACAGCTGGTTGCGGGAGCTGCGCTTGCTGATGCGCTGGAGCTGCAGCGCTACCTTGAACCACTGGAGGCTGTGTGGGTTGATGCGGCTGCTCGTGCACGTGAAGAAGAGACGAAGTGGTCGAGGGTACGACTCCGACAATCGGTAACGCCTGCACGCTATTGTTTCCGGTTGGTGCGGCTGTTAACGATGGGTACAACGCGCCAGCCATGAATACTGGCGGTGCATAGTCTGGAGCCGCTGGCGCTGGCGCCGACGACGACGCGAAGCTCGGATACCCCAGTGTTGGCTCGTAGCGCAGCGTCGGGGCGGACACAAACGGCGGAATAGGCGGTTGGGGTCGCGGTGGCGGCGATGGAAGTGGCGCGTCGAACTCGTCAATCAGCGCGAGTTCGTACGCGTCTTCGTCAAAGTCCATGTTGCAGCGGATTTCTCAAACGAAAAATGTCTGTCATTGATTGGCATTGAATCCGATATAGTGAAAAAATCAAAGTCTAACGGTACCCACACCGGCGCGAGTGACTTCGACTGCGGCTCCGACTGCGGCGACGACGAGGGTTCGGGCTGTAGCGGCTGCTGCTCGTGTGACGACGCCGGTCAGACGAGCGGCTCCGGCTGGTGCGGCGGTGGCGCTCAGCAGTGCGGCCGCGAGACCGGCGACGGTCGCGACTGTGACTCCGACTGCGCGAGCGGTTCGGACTCGGCGATCTTTCTCGCTCCCGGCCCCGACGGGAAGCCACGGGCGGAGCTGCGACTACTGGGGCTGGTGGTGGGGCAGCGTGCGTGTCCGCACTGTTCTCGGACGCAGCGTTGTGGGCGTCGGTACGCTGGCGTTGTGGTGGCTGCGGGACGTCTCGGACACTCTCGTCTGGCCCAGCAGGCGACCCAGCCAGTTGCTTGGGACCATCACTCCCATTCTTTTCAGGTTCTTCTTCTTCTTCGTCACCACATTCGCTTGCGTCATCACCACTGCTGTCATGAACAAATGGGTTCACCTCCGTGAGCGGCTCGAGCCAGTGCACCTTCTCGTCGACAGTGTTGTACACTTCGAGGATTGCGATACTCGTCTCGTAAAGCTCCTGGCGGTCGACGCCAAAGAGCACATACCAGTGCGGATTGTCCGGTAGCTTCACGCGCAGCACGCGCGCAGCGAGGAAGATCGCAGCGCACGCAATCACCTCTGCACGCCGACGCACGCACAGGTCCCAGCGGAGGCTGTCGTTGATGTACCCCCACGCGCGCTGAGCGAGCTCTTCGCTGCCGCCGACGACCTTGATGTAGTACAGAATGAACTTGTGCGGGTGCTCTGCGACTGTGTAGACGCTAAAGCCGATATCGATGAGCAACTGGCGTTCAGCACGCAGCAGCCACTCGCGCCAGTGCGCGTACGTTGCGCTGTCGAGATCGAGCGTCTGCTGTTTTGCGCGTGTGCGGTGCCACTTGCGGCGTCGGTAAAGCGCGTAGAAGACCGTCAGCAACTCCCGCGCACGACGCGGACTTTCCTCGCTTTTGGCGGCCAGAAAGAGGCTCGCGGCCGCCATGCGGAAGGCATCGAAGTCGCGCAGCGAGCGCCGCCAAAAGAAGCGCTGTAGTAGCGTCTGTGCCGTGGCTGCCACCACCTGCGGCAGCCGCAGCAGCACGCTGGCCTCTTGCGCGAGCTCGCAGCCGAAGAAGCGGTGGGCGCGCTCTACGGCGGCGCTCACACCGTCCTCTTGCGACGGCGAGCACGCAAGCGTCTCGGTGGGCAGCACGACATGCACCGTCATGGAGGAAATTGGCCACTGAAGCAGGCACACAAACATAAAGATAATGATGTATAAATGGATATCGGAAAGCAGCTAAGCAAATCAACAGAAATTAGCGAAATGTCAACAATACATTCCGGAATTACCGATACAATACCGACCGAAAGATGTGGTGAACCTACACACCGAGCTTCCGGACGCCCTCACTGATCTGCGCCTCGATGCGCGAGACCGAGTCCTTCAGGTTGCGTAGCTCCCGCACGACTGCAGAGTCGTACCCGCTCAGCTGGGACGCGCTCTTCGCGTCAACTTCACCAGCCTTCGCGTCCTCGCTCTGGTCAGCACGGTGGTACCCTCGACGATACATGAGCTGGTCGCGGCGGCTCAGAATCGCCTTCCGCACGGCTGTTGCATCTCTCGGAGCCAGCAAGTAGGCTTCCGGCATGTGACCGAGGCTTACGCCGGCGGTCTGGATCTCCACGGCCGTGGCGCCAAAGTGGCGCTGGACGATGTTCTCGTGGACATTCACGTCCTGCACGCGGTCGAGTGGGATGAAGCGTGTGGAACGATTGAGCCAGCCGGACTTAAAGACCACGCGGTTGTCCGTCACGACGCACTGCTGCGACGTCACTTCCTTGCGCACCAGCTTGTCGATGCACGGGAAGCAGAAGAGCGCGAGCCCACCCGTCACGATCGCACTCGCAGTCGCCACCAGGCAGCACGCGTAGTTGTAGCCCGTCTCATAGTCGAACTCGACGTGAAACGCATCAGGCTCACTCACCAGCAGTGGGTCATCTTCAGTCGCTTCTGGAGCAAACGGTGGTGGCTGTGACAGAGACAACGACGACTGGAGATGGTGCTGCTGCTGATGTTGCGGCGCATGAGGTGGTTGTGAGAATGCAGGGTATAGCGGCGCAGTCGGTAACGGGGACGGAGTAGCTTGGTACACAACAGCTCCTGGCGCTTGATAGATGGAGGGGGCGGTGGTGGCAGCGTGGTGTTCGTGGGATTGTAATTGGGACTGCTGCATGGCAGGTGGTCCCGACGGTCTGGATGGTGTGAGAGTTGGTGAGGTGGGAGGTTGTGGGTTGTGTGGTGCTGTGCGAATGCCGCAATGGATACGAGAAGCGTGCGTGTAGTGGGGGAAAAGAGAGCGGCAGAGACGAACGAGTGAAGAGCGCTTGCTTCGAGGTCTGTTAGCTTTGTCCTTGCTGCTGAGACTCCGAGGGCAATGGGAGGGCACAGCATCC
>JAASFJ010000347.1:0-25618 GCA_023333755.1 Globisporangium uncinulatum
ATTGATCAAATCTGGATATATGGGCGGATTTGCGTTGACTGTGCGAACGCAACGAAGCAAACCGCTTTAAAATAAGTGCGGTTTTGATTGCACGAGCACAGATTTAGTGCGGTTGCAATTTTTTTGGCGCGGAGTGTATCTGTCCAGGTTTTTCACACGTTTGCCCTGCTGAAACGCTTTGTAATTTGTTGTGGACTCATTAATTGCCAGAAAGTGAATCGCTCAACATTTGCAGATCTTCTCCAAACGCCATTGTGAAATGAATTAGGAGCGGGTCATTTTCCATTTCTCCTTGCAATTATCAGCCACGCTTTGATAAAAAGTTGTTGCTGCACAACACCCAAAACCAGCCAAGAGCATGCATGCTCTCTGCTTGCTTTGCTAGAGCTCATAGACCAGTGCGCTGCAGACATTAAAGATGAGCTTAGTCAGTGCTAGTTCAACCAAGTGCGGTTGGGCCGCTTGTTGTCGAAAACGTCAAAAGCTTCACACAACGGCTCAGCGCCTTCCCCTATAAAAGCGTCGTCCCGGCAGGGCCTAAGACGCTTTGCGAGCGCAAAAGAGCGCAGGAGTGCTCCTATTTTGAAGGACCAAGTAGTGTTAACAACTTTAGTCTTATGCGTGAGTGAGTACGGCGCGAGCTGTTGTCGCTGTTGCGCTCGAGTTTGCGCAGAAGCACCAGCGTGGCCGTGTGCTCGTGCTCGTGTAGCTACCCCACGTCTGTCGTCTCGCGCTCGCGGCGCTCGTGTTAAGATCGTCTTCCTCGTGATACGCGTTCTACACTCAAGCACAGAGAATGAGTTGGTATCGACTGACTTGAGAATGCCTTACGATGTTCATTTCAATTTGCATTGGCAATTCGCCAGTGCTCTAATGTAAATCATTTATCCAGGTGTACCAACGCAGCTCTGTACTGCTTTATCAATACATTTATCCTCGAACAACAGCTCATTTAAATATCACCAGACTCCTGTGTATCACTCCAAAATCGAAAACCCATCATCTGGCCTTTTGGAAAGCCACGTTCGAAACGCAATGCTCAAGCGCCGAAACGCAAGCCTTGCGCTCTCGCGAGCACCACCTTGCGAGCATTCGCTCATTCGCCCGCTCCAGCACCAGCAGCGCCGCACAGACACGTGCACTCACGAATTCGCCCACCGCCGCCCACCCGCCCACCCGCCTGCCTTCCCGCTGTAACCGCTCCACCTTCCTCTGTTCTTCACCATCACAATGGCGCACGCGAACGCCACCGACGCACCTGCGCAAGCGAACGGCACCTTAGTAGCCACGGATGTGAACGCGGTCACAGCCACCGCAAAGAGCGGGTCGCCTGCGCCTGTGGACCCAGCGGACACGCTGACGTTCCGTCACCAAGCGAGCATCCCAAAGCTCCCGATCCCGTCGCTCGAAGAGTCGTGCGCTCGGTACCTCGAGTCGATTCACGCACTGCAGACGCCAGAAGAGCGCGACGAGTCTGCACGACGCGTAGCCGAGTTCCTCGCGACAGACGGGCCCGCACTCCAGCGCAAGCTCGTTGCGTACGACGCGGACCAGCACAGCTACATTGAAGAGTTTTGGTTCGAAGCGTACTTGAACCACCGGAGCTCCGTCGTACTTAACGTGAACCCGTTCTTCGTGCTCGAAGACGACCCAACGCCGTCCCGGAACAACCAGATCTCACGGGCTGCGTCACTCGTGCTCGGTTCGCTCAAGTTCATCAACGCACTCCGTAAAGGAACGCTCGAGCCCGACATGTGGCGCAACAATATGGCGCTCTGTATGAACCAGTACAAGAGCCTCTTTGGGTGCGCGCGCATGCCGACTGCGAGTAAAGACGAAGCGTTTGTAGACGACAAGTCGAAGCACATTGTCGTCATGTGCCGGAACCAGTTCTACTGGTTTGACGTCATCTGGGAAGACGGCGTGACTGCCATCACGGAGCGAGAGCTCGTCCACAACCTGCGTGCGATCAAAGAGAACGCCATGCAAGCGACTGACGTCGAGGCCGCGTCACAAGCAATCGGCGTGCTTACGACAGAGCACCGTGCGACGTGGGCCAAGCTGCGCCAGCAGCTGCTCGTGAACAACGCTGAGAGCCTCGCTGTGGTACGTGTTCTGTGTTAAGTGCGACTGGGTGGTGCGTTAAGTACGTACTGCTTGAAGTCCGCTCTTGTTGACAATTAACAAACCACTCATGGTGGATGCGACACCAGGTCGACCGCGCTCTCTTCCTCGTGTGCCTCGACAACACCGCACCGCCAGATGCAGCTGCGTTCGCAGCGACTGCGCTGCACGGCACGTACGGCATCGTGAACGGTGTCCAGGTGGGCACGTGCATGAACCGGTGGTACGACAAGCTCCAGATCATTGTGTGCGAGAATGGCGTCGCGGGCGTGAACTTTGAGCACTCGTTCGTAGACGGGCACACGGTGCTCCGCTTCGTCTCGGACGTGTACACAGACACGATCATCCGGTTCGCGCAGACGATCCGAGGCGGGAGCTACTCGTTCCTTGAAGCCTCGTACCGTGCGCCACAGCTGAGCCAGAGCGCCGACAAGCCCCGTGTGACGCCCCGTAAGCTCGAGTGGACGCTCGCGCACGAGCTCCAAGAAGGCATCAAGTTTGCGGAAACGAAGCTGAGCGACCTCATTTTGCAAAATGAGGTCGACGTGCTCGAATTCACGTCATTCGGCAAGCTCTTTATCACGCAGCACAGCATGAGCCCAGACGCGTTTGTGCAGATGGCGTTCATTGCTGCGTACTACTTCCAGTACGGCACTGCACCAAACGTCTACGAGCCAGTGCTTACGAAGCGGTTCCGCCACGGCCGCACGGAGGCAGCGCGTTCAATGACGAAAGAAGCAGCGCACTTTGTCGACGTCTTCTTCTCGGAGCAGTCGCCGATCGACAAGATTGACGCACTTAGGGCTGCGATTGGCGCCCAAGTGCAGGTCGTACGCAACTGTGCTGGCGGGAAAGGCGTGGAGCGCCACCTCTTTGCGCTTGAGTGCCTCTGGCAGCTCGAGCAGCGCACCGGAAGCCCTATGCACGGAGCCGGGACGGTACCAGCGCTGTCGACAGCCAAACCTGCGCTCTTTAACGACAGTGGGTGGGAGAAGCTCAACCACACGATTCTGTCGACGAGTAACTGCGGGAACCCGAGTCTGCGGCTCTTTGGCTTTGGACCAGTGTCGTCCGACGGCTTTGGCATTGGGTACATTATCAAAGACGAAGGCATCCAGTTCTGCGCGTCGTCCAAGCACCGGCAAACGTCGCGGTACCTCAAGAACCTCGAAGCGTACTTACTGCGCGTGCAAGACCTGCTGCTCCAGGAAGAAGCGATCCTGTACCCCAACACGCGCCGGGAGAGCAAGAGCGCGGTTAGCGGCAGCGGCGCGTTCAAGGGCTACGGTTTCTTTGACAGCGGCAGCGATAAGCCACGTGCGAGCACCGCCGACATTTCGCTCGAGCGGGTTGGTCGACCGCTCGACTAAGTGCGACGAGTCGACTAAGTTCGGTTGTGTCGTTTAAAAGCAGAGAAGTGTGGTGTTTCTACAAGTGCACGTGCTCATTCCACCAACAATACCAATGAGATCGATCGATCGATCGCATCCTCACTTGGCGTCAAACGCACGCAGAATGCAAGCGACGATCTCAGCCACGCCCTTGTCGGCGTTGATCTGCGAAAAGACCGTCGGGCCGGTCCCGCGCATGAGCTTTGCATCGCGGTCCATCACGCTTAAGTCTGCGTGCACGTGCGGCGCGAGGTCGATCTTGTTGATCACGAGCAGGTCGGCTTGCGTGATCCCTGGACCGCCCTTACGCGGGACCTTGTCGCCGCCCGCGACGTCAATCACGTAGATGATGTAATCCGCGAGCTCGCGGCTAAAGTTCGCAGCCAAGTTGTCTGGACACGGCACGAACGTCCAGTCAGTCGCCCAGTAGAGAGGGAGGAGAAGGTAGAGTCCCTCGTAGAGACGCACGTACCACCACCCGACTCAACGAGCACAATCTGGGCGTCGAACTCGTCCGTGAGGTCCTCGCACGCCTGCAAGTTCGCGGAAATGTCCTCGCGGATCGCAGCGTGCGGGCAGCCGCCAGTCTCGATCGCACGGATCCGCTCGGCTGGCAGCGCTTCGTGACGGACAAGGAACTCGCCGTCCTCGCGCGTAAAGATGTCGTTTGTGACCGCCACGAGGCTCAGGCGGTCCTTAAGTTCGCGGCAGAGCGCGAGCATCAACGCCGTCTTACTGCTCGCCCACGCATCCATTCACACGATCCATATCAACACTTAGTAAGCACACAACGCGCTCCAAATGACACAGACGCACGCACCCGCTGCCGACGGGACCGCCAATGCCCACAGTGAACGCGCGCAGGCGCCAGTCGCGGCTGCTCCGCACCGGCTCGCGCTCGTCGTAATGGCCCGCGTGTTCAAAGTGCTCGTGTGTGTGGCCGTGCTCGCGCAGCTGGCGCTCTTCGTCGGCAGTTGGCGCGCGGCCGCGGCTCTGCAGGAAGCGCCGCACGAGCTCGTCGCCGTCAATGGCCCCCGCGTGCTCGTGCTCATGGCCATGGTGGTGGTCGTGGCTGTGATCGTGGTCGTGGTCGTGACTGTGGTCGTGGCCGTGGTCGTGGTCGTACGAGTGCGAGTGCTCCATTGTGCAGCAGTCGAAGCTTCCGGTGTTGTTCGTGAGAAGGGGAATGGATGAATGAACGCGAAGACTGATCTTTGATTGCATCAGTTGGCACTTTACTGTGGCCCACATCCGTGACGACTGCAGCGTCACCACACTACCCACCCAATCACAGACGAGAGTACGTTACGACATGCGAGCCGACACTTTCAAGACCAGCACCCACAAGGCAACAAAACGCAGACATGCAAACACCGCCATGACCTTCCAAGCATACTCGACACAAGAACGAGAAGACGAGTTGCTCACGACAAGCGCTTTTGCATTGCGTAATTCTACAGAAGTGCAGTCCGATCTACGAGACGCAGAGAGGCCTCTGTCCATGGAAAGAGAGAGAACGAGCGCGTGCTCGGGTGTGCAGGAGAAGGCGTCCAAGGGCCTTCTTTCGACCCCGACTGAGTCATCTTCTCCTGCAGCAACAGCCGAGCACCCGCGTGCAAGCCAATGCCGCACACCCACATCAGGCGGCGTGGCTTAGACCGTGCGGCTCGCACGGATCGAGCGCTGCTGGTTCGTCACGACCGAGTGCGTAAGTGTCGGGTGGCCCGCGTTGATGCGCGACGTGAACGCCGTCTGCGTGTACGTCGACGAGCCCTTCGCGAGCGAGTAGTTGATCGCAAACTTGATCGGGTCGAGCGGGAAGTGCCAGATAATGGCCCAGCCCCACGCAATCGCCGTGTACCCGCCGCCGCACCCAATCACCGCAATCCGGTCAGTCGGGTAGCCGCTGAAGCCGATCCAGCCAATGACCGACGCAACGACCTGGGCGATCACGAACGCAATCATGAGGAGGTTGCCGGGACGCTCCGCAAAGAACCAGTTGTTCGTGCCGGCAGTACGCGTCACGAAGATCAGCGCTTGGCCCGAGATCGACACTTGCGTGTAGATGACCGAGCGGAGCACGCCTTCCTTGCGCTGCATGCCGGGGCCAATCATCTTGTAGTTCTTCGTCCACGTCGCGTTGAAGTTCGAGTACGACCACATAAAGTCGCAGAAGCTCACTTCGTTCGTCAGCGGGACACGGTCGTTGCCGATAAACGTCACGCCTTGGCCGTCCTGCGCGGCATCGAACGGCGTGTAGTCATCGTTGCCGTACCGCACACCGGCGGCACCGTCCGTGTACTGGAACATAAACTGGTTGTAGAGATCGTCCGTCTCGGGCGTGACGTCGCCGGGGAGGTTGTTGAGGTGCACGTCCGCGAGGTCCTCAAAGAGCTTCTCGTATCGGTCGTACTTGCGCGTGTACTCGTTGCGGTACTCGTCCACGACAAACGTCCGGAACGCGCCGACCGCCTGGCGGTTGTACGTCTTCGTCACACTGCCGTCAAGCTCACCACAGACGCTCGCGTTGCCCGTCTTCGAGCACTGCTGGTAGTGCCACTGGAAAAAGTCGTCGCACTGGTCGCGCATGCAGCCAACGCAGAGGTTCTCGACGCCAAACGACTCGAAGCCGTCCGTGTTGTTCGCCACGTAGAAGAGCACAACGGTCGAGATCGTGAGCCAGATGCCAAAGAAGATGGAGCTCACAAACACTTGCTTGAGCTTCCACGAGTCCGGGAGCGGCGACGCAACGACATTGTCTTTCGAGATCGTGAGGATCGTGCCGTCGTTCAGGATCGCGAGAATCACAACCAAGAGCGTCGGGAAGTACCAGTTCCAAGCGACCGTGAGGATGCCGAACGTAAACACGATACGGACCGTCATGGCGATCGAGTACATGGCGTAGTTCTTCATGCGGAGGAAGATCTCGCGCGACATGCGGATCGCCGTGATGATGACGCTGAGACCGGGCGACACGAGCACAATGTCGGCGGCAGCACGGGCCGCGTCGGTCGCATCGTCGACTGCAATACCAATGTCGGCCTGGGCGAGAGCCGGCGCGTCGTTCACACCGTCACCCGTCATGCCGACGACCTTGCCAAGCGACTGGAGGTGCTTCACAATCTCAAACTTGTGCTCGGGGAACACCTGGGCAAAGCCGTCAGTCGCGTAGATCATCTGTGCGAGGTCGAGGCCGGGAGGCGGCGCCTGGTTGAAGAACGACGTGTCGAGGATGTTGGTCGGCATTCCGAGCTGACGGCACGTCTCAACCGCAATCGCACGCTGGTCACCAGTCACCATCTTGACGGCAATACCGAGCTGAATCGCCTTCTTGACCGTGTCGGCCGTGTCGTGACGGGGCGGGTCAAAGAGCGGCAAGAGCCCAATCATCTTCCACTGGCACTGCTCAATCGGGACATCGCCACTGTAGTCGACAGCGACACCCAGGCCACGGTACCCACGCGACGCAAACTCGTCAATGCGCTCTTCGACTTCGGCACGGAGCTCTTCAGCGTTCACGTCCATGTCGAGGATAACCTGTGGCGCGCCCTTGCACGCACGGAAGACCTCGCCCGTCTTGTTGTCACGGAGCTTTGCGATCGTGCGCTTCGTCGTCGGGTCGAACGGCGTGTAGTGCAGGAGCGTAAAGTCGTCCTTGATCGTGTCCTTGCCCGGGTACGTGTTGTAGCACACGACGTCAATCGCTTCGTTGTTCTCAATCCGAGCAGCGAGGGCGCCAAACTTGAGAATGTCGGCACCGGTAAAGTTGTTGTACGGAATGAGGTTGTCGAGGTCGACCGAGAGCTGGTTGAGCGTGAGCGTACCGGTCTTGTCCGAGCACAAGACCTCCATCGAGGCCATCTCTTCAATGCACGTCAAGCGCGTCACGATCGCGTTCTCCTTTGCCAACGCAGACGAGCCAATCGCGAGCGTGACCGAGAGCACCGTCGGCATGGCAACGGGGATACCGCCGACAATGAGCACGAGGATGTTGGCGACACCGAGGCAGCCGTCTGGCTTGATGAAGCACGGGTTCTCGTCCGAGCGCACACCCATTTGCGCCACGAGCTCAATCACGCACCAAATGATGATGGAAATCATGCAAAAGTTGCCGACCGTCGTGAGCACCATCTGGAGGCGGCCGTGCGAGTCGGCTTGCGCAATCTTCTCTGCCGCACGACCGAGGAAGGTGTTGATACCAGTGCTGGTCACAACCGCTTCAATCTCACCCTGCTTCACGACGGAGCCAGAGTAGCCTTCATCGCCTTCGTTCTTCGTCACAGGGAGCGACTCGCCTGTGAGCGACGACTGGTCGACCTTGATTGCGTCACCTTCCAGGAACTTGAGGTCCGCTGGGATGACGTCACCAAGACGCACACGGATGACATCACCCGGCACGAGCTTGTCGGCGCCAATGTTCATAATGTCACCGTCACGGAAGACCTTGGCTTCAGGGGCGAGCTGGTCCATGAGCGCCGACACAGCGTCGCCAGCTTGGATCTCTTCCAGGTACCCGATGATGGCGTTCAAGAGGAGCAGAAAGAGGATGAGCCCAAAGTCCGAGTAGTCGAGCAGCACGATCGAGAGCACGGCCGCGACTTCCATGGCCCACGACAGCGGGTTCCACATGAAGCTCAAAAAGACCTTGATCTTGTTCACCTTCTCTTCGGGGAGCTTGTTCGGCCCGTACTCGGCGAGCCGCTTCTGCGCCTCATCCGATGTGAGCCCTTCCCGGGACGTCTTGAGCTTGTCAAGCGCAGCATTCAGCGGCACTTGGGCCCACTGGATCTGCCCTACCTCGTTCGTGTAGTTCTTGGCGTCGTTGGGCGTCGCCATCGACATGTACGAGTTGCCTCCGCCCGCCATGGTGACACTCTTTCTTGCTGTCTACTTGCCCTTCAGGCGTGGAAACTGATGAAGGAAAGAGAAGACGGCGGCGAAGAACGTCGGCGGCTGAAGGAGATCCGGAGCACGATGAGAGGACGCGGGTCGCGGCTGCTGGGAGGCGGCTTGGAAGTGCGTCGTCGACGGTCGGGAAATTGGGGAATGAAAAAGCGAGAGGCGACGGACGGACGGAGCGCGGGAGGCGGCGCGCAGGGCGAGTGAAGAGTGTCGCGCGTTTGTAGCTGGCTGGTTGGTGTCTCTCTCCACTCCTCTCTTTTGCTCGCACACTCTCGATTTTTAACCAATGAGTAGAGCGCAGATGCAATCGAGGACGATGATTCGTGAAATGAAAACAAATTGCAGCATTCTAGCGAATGAGCGTGCGTGAGACGAGGTTTTTTGTCGCCCGCGTAGATCAAATGCTACAAGCATATCATATGTAACTCGAATATCGAATGTGACGGGTATGCAATTGTGCTGACTTGATTTGTGCATTTAATGCACTTTCAAACGAGCGACAAGCGAGCAGTACTGTTTGCAAGCTCTTTTCGTCGTCGGCTCGTCAGGAGTTGTGATGTGAGCTGTCTGCAGTTTATGCAGAGCCTGCATTGCAGTTACTGTGCAGAGCGTGGAGTCTCTTGCGATGGAGCCACACCGCCACCGCCACCACCACCACCTCTAACTCTCGCAAAAAGCCCCACCTTCATCCATCACAGCCCTAGGACGTTGCAGTTGTTGACTGGCGTCTTTGCGACGGTTCGAAGATCCGCTCGATTTTGAGCTTCTTGCCTAAAAGACTACATTTTAGCGATTCAACTCGATTTTATACCCTGTTTTACCTTTTCGCGATTTGAATCGCAAAACATGTGCGACAGCGCGATCACCCTTGCTTGACCTTCGGAAAACCGGATCTCTGCTTGGGTGGCGGTCATCAACGACGATCGCAGCGTCGACTGGTATCGCCGACCTGCCTGCGCGCACGTGGCAACCAGGCGAGTTCGCAAGAGGACCTCGAGTCTTTCTGCTTGTGGTGCTTGCACCATTTGATGTAAGCGCGTCCCGCACGCCCAGCGACGTTGAAAGGCGGCGTCCTCGATAGAGTACAGTACAGTAAGTACAAACCAAAACAGCAGCTCCTAAAAAAAACTGCTGAGGACGGATTTCTCTCGCCTCGGACCCCACAGATGGGGACCTGCCCGCTCACCTCCAGCCATCTATCTATCGCTTGATTTAGGTAACGAAAGGTTCATAAACCGCGAAAGCAAGCAGAGCAGTTCGGTGGCAAGGCTGTTGGAGCTTGATCAGATCTGATCGTCCGTGTTGGCAAGGCGGAACTGGTTGGCGACAGATATTTTGTGAACTTCTCAAAAGAATTAAGTTAGCGGCCCAATCAATTTGCGAGAAATCGTGAGCACAGCCACACAGGGTACACCACCACAACTGGATACGCCAGGAGATCTGGCATGAGGCGAAGCCAGCTCTCGATCAAGCGACCGATCGATCGACCGTGCACCTCGAACAACAGGCTTCTTCGTTCTTTGCGAAGTCGAGCCTTCAGCTCCACGCTCAGCCGAAAGCTGGGTGGCGGTTCTCGCTGTTTGGGTTTGGTTGGTGGTACAGTACAGTACGGTGTGGATGGGTCGGGTGCGAATTCGTGGGTGGCGAGGTTGCACCAAAGTGGAGCTTGCTGGACCGCACGCTGTCCACGTGACGCAACCTTCAAGAAGAAAGATACTTTTTCAGCAAGGCGGGGAATGTGAGCCGACCAAAAGCCGCGTGCGTTGCACCGTGACGAAGCGAGCGTTGGGTGGCGTGCAAGTCGCTGCAAGCTCAACATGGAGGGCACGTAGCAACACGGCGGCAATGTCAAACAAATGAAGGTGCAAGACAAGGAGGACAAATGCGAGCAGGAGTCGAGTCACGACTTGAGTGAGATTGAAAAGGCGAGAATTTTTGTGAGAAACTCGCACTTGCTCCCACTATCGAGGTTCGACTAACGCGAAAAAGGGGCAAGAAACTCAGGAACCAACAGTTCCTGAGTACAGTACGTGTTTGAACCCCAATATTTGTTGCTTTCTTCTTCTGTTTTCACTGACCCGTACACTTGCCTCCCCACTCGCCTCCATGCCATAACCTCCAAGCGCCAGGAAAGCACGAACAAGGCCGCAATCTCTCCATTCTGTACGATTGATCCAATGGAATGTAAGTGTATCACAAATGGTTGCGCGCTGTAAATGTCAAATGCTTCGGTCAAAATTCCCTTGCTTTTTGCGCAATTAGCCCTGTTTTGCGAATATAATGGTATTCGACAATGACATACCTATTTTAAGGTCACTTGTCCAGTCTTCATATCCGGAGCCAGGTTTTACATGATGGATGGGAAAACCGGCTTGAACAGATAAACCACGATGCTTTTGTGCGACAAAATGCTACAACCGGCTTTTTGACCAAAAAACACCGACCGACCTCCTCGTCAGCCAACCTCCATTCGCCACTCTTTCTCTTTCTCCCTCTCTCTATAGTATACATTAGTATCTCTTGCTCTACATTTTCTCTCTTTCTCGCTCTCTTTCTCTCTCTCTCTCTCTCTTTCTCTCTATTTATCTTCCTTTCTCTATTTCTCTCACTCTTTCTCTTTCTGTCTCTCTTTATCTGTCTTTCTGTTGAGTTAGTGTTGCGCTGCAGATAGTGTTCCCCATCCAAATCGAGTGCGAGATCGAGCGCGAACAAAGGGAAACCTCACAAGCTCTTCTTCTGCAAGTGCGAGGGCAGGTTGGCTTGCGGTCAACAACAACCGCTTTTGTGAGAGCGAGACGGCGAGATGTCCAGAGAACAAGAACATTGCGCTTGCGCGATTTGTACCGCAATTGGCGAAGTCAAACAACCTTGGTCGACCCGACTCGGCACATCGGATGCGGTGATTGATGTCTCCCATCTTGAACTCGCAGATCCTGCCGCGTTTGCCCCGGATTGGAATGACACAACTCGATTCATCGCAACTCGAACTCGCTCTGTCCTGTCAGACGCAGTTCAGAGGAACTGCAACTCGGAGAAGGTGGGTCCAGGACGATCTGCATACTGCTCAGTCCGGCCTGCGCACTCCAGCGATCCCGATATTGGCAGGTCTGTCGTTCAATTTGGTCGTCTTGTGGCACAACATGCCGGACACATATGTGGTAAAATTTTAAGAAAAGCATAATACTATGCCATTTCAATAATTTTCAAAACGTAAATTACATAGAGACAAATAAACAACAGTATTTCAATTATTATATTAATTTCTTGAAATTACAGGCTATTTTGCTAATTGTTTTTACTATTCTACTTGCTGGTTGCCATTCATCCTCCCATAGAGAATAACGCGAGTCCCCCAGCAAACGGAATATTTCTCTACACTGGGGAGCTCGCCGCTCACATGAGCAAGCGCAAGGTCGACCCATGTGCCGTCGAAGGCGACGTCGCCGATGCCACTGGCAGCGAGGACGCGGCCGTCGCGCTGCCCGTCAAGAAGCGCCGCACGACGCAGGGCGGCAACCTCACGAACGCGCAGAAGCGTGCGCTATGCGTGCGCTTTGCGAGCCACAAATCGACGCAGCAAGAGCTCTGCGCATGGGCCCGCGTTGAGTTCAACTTGCCGCACTTGCCGCACCAAAGCACGATCTCAAAAATCCTCGCACGTGCAGGTGAGCTCACGAGCATGGCAGCGAAAGACCTCGCAGCCCGTCGTCGGGGCTTTGTCACGCACCCAGAGCTCGACACCGCGCTCTGTAACTGGGTGCTCTTTGCGCGTCAGAGTGGCGCGAAGCTCTCGGGCGACATGATCAAAGAGAAGGCGCGGCAGCTCGCTCAGCGGTTCGGGCTCGCGTCCAAGATGACGTTCTCAAACGGCTGGCTCGGTGGCTTTAAGAAGCGCCACAACATCCGACTGGGCGGCGGCCCAACGACAGCGGTAGCAACAACGACAGCGATGACGACACCAACGTCGACCCTGGACGTGGGACTCGGCAGCTCAGCGGACGCAGTGCTGAACGCGCTCAGCGGTGCTGCTGCACTGGACGCCGCCGCAGCCGCAGCAGCGTTCGCGCACTCGAACGCCAGCGTGCCTTTCGCAGTCCGTGAGCTCCAAGAGTGCGTCAAGCTCTACGCTCCAGCGGACGTGTTCACGATGAGCGAGACCGGGCTCTTCTATGCGCTGTCGCCCGAGAAGTCTGCGGGTCGTGGACCACGAGCCGCGTCTCCTGCTGGCACCGTCCTGTCCAGCAAGAAAGAGACCGAGCGGTTCACAGTCTTGCTGGCAGCGAACGCGGACGGGAGCGAGCGGCTCGAGCCGTTCGTGATTGGCAGTGCGAAGCTGCCGGCCCATGCGCTCCAGAGCGCAGCAAGTGACGACGCGTCGCTGGCGCAGTACCGTGACAACCGCAAAGCGTGGGTGACGCCTGTGCTCTTCCAAGAGTACGTCGGGCTCTTGGACTCGCGACTGCGCGACCAGCAGCGCAGTATCCTGCTCCTGATCGCGCACGCGCCGTCGCACATTCCCATCGGACTCGAGCTCACGAACATCCGGCTCGAGACTGTGCCGCCCAGCACAACGCGGCAGTTCCAGCCGTTTGAAGCCGGCATCTTTGACGCGTTCAAGCGCCGGTACCGGCGCCACCACTTGCACCACGCGCTCGACCGCTTCGCTGTCGGCCAGCACGACGACCTCTTCCACGTCGACGCCGCGCAGGCTGTGCGGTGGGTGCGCGAGTGCTGGTTCGCCGTGCCGTCAGCGGTCGTGAAGCACTATTGGGACGCGACCGAGATCCTCACAGGCGCAGTCCCGAAACCGTCGCCGCAAGAGCACCACGCAGTCGCGGCGCTCGAACTCGTGATCGACAACGAGATCGTCGACGCGGTGACCGCGTTGCACGTCGCACGGCCGCTCACGATCGACGAGTTTGTGAACCCGAGCGACGAGAGCGTGTCGCTGCACTGTACAGGCACAGACGAGCTGGACTTTATCTTGAGCGTGAGCGACGGGGGCAGCAGTGGAACGTTTGCGTTTGGGGCCAGCGCGCTCCAGGCGTCGTCGGGCTTGGACGGCACCGACGCACTGGACAGAGATGCCGTCGACATGGACGCAGACTTGGCGGTGCACGCTGGTACCGGCGTCGCTGGATTGGGAGTCGGGACGACAGCGTCGGTCGGTGCGCATGCGGCGACGAGTGAGCAGCTGCTCGAGAGCCTCAAGGTGCTGCTCCCGGAGCTCGACCGTCTGCGCTTTGACGAGCACACGAAGAGCAGCATCCGGACTGCGTTCCGTCGGCTCAAGGACCGCGAGTCGGACCACGCAGTCGACACGAAGCAGCGCCAGTCGGCGACTCGCCGCGCCATGATGGTGCCGAGTCAATTGAATAGCCACAGTGGTTCTGGTGCCAGCAGTAGTGCGCTGGCGCTGTCACTGGCGGCAGCTCCTGCGATTGTCCCCACGAGCGCTGCAACGGTCGTAGCGTCCGACCACCACCACCTCTTTTCAGGCGCAGCAGGAGCTGTTGGCGACGCAGTGTTGGAGCACTCTGTGATCTGAGTGGTGTGCCCACTCGCCTGGCTCTGCACCACTAGGAGTGGCTGGTTTCTGCACATAACCACCAAATCAAACCACATTGCTGCACAAATGAGTGGTTTTTATGAAAAATGGCACCAACCTATGGGTGGTGCATGTCCGCTGGGAGTGGCGTGACGCCGGCGCGTCGAAGCAGCGCTGCGTTCAGCGCCATTTCCTCGCGGCTCATGCCGGACGCGTCTTCCGTGGCGCGTCGCGACGCGTCCTGCGCCATTTGCCGCCTTACCAGCGCCTGGTGCGCACACTCGCGCGTGTAAACCAGCGTCTGGGCGTCAAGCGCCTGTTTCTGCCACTCGAGCTGCTCGCGCTTGCACGCCGCTGCGTACGCCGCTTCCGCCGCTTGCTCCCGTACGCGCTGCTCTACACGCTCGCGTCGCTGCTGCTGGAGCGCAGCTGCTTGGACGCGCACCGCCTCTTGCTTCCGCACCGCTCGGCGACTCAGCTCTGCGTCTTCTCGCCCACGCGCCTGTGCTTGCACCACTGCTGCACGCGCCTCGTCTGCGCGCGCTTTTTCGTCCGCGCTCTGCACATTCAAGAGTGCGAGTCGCACACGCCGGCTCTGCTTGTCCAAGATCGCGGCCAGTTCTGCTCGTCGCTGAGCGTCCTGAAGCGCGAGCTTCTGCTCGTACACTCGTTGGAGCTCGAGCTCTTCTTGCTGCTCACACGCTGCAGCCTGGCGCTTGTGCTCCAGCAGCGCAGCGTTCGCTTGCTGCACCCGTGTGGCTTCTTCCCGCTGGTGCTGTTTTCGTGTCTCTTTCTCGCGTGCTTCTGCAGCCAACAGCGCGTTCGTCCGTGCGACAGCGCGCAGTTCACGGAGCGCTCTTGTCTGCTGGGACGCGAGCTGCTGGTGCTGGGCGTGCTGGAGCTCTTGCTGACAGCGTGCGGCCTCGCTGACCATTGCATTCTGCTGCTGCCGACGCAATTCGGCTGCCTGTGCGCGCCAAGCTGCGGTCTGCTGCGCTTGCTCGGCTGCGAACGCGTCGGCGCGTGCGCGCTCGTCACGACGGAGCGCTAGCTTCACGGTTTCTTGCTGCGCAAGCTCACGACGGTACTGCTCAGCGTCTGCGAGGCGCTTCTGGTGTGCTTCCTCCTGCTCACGGCGCACCTCCGCCTGCTCCTTTTCAAAGATCTGTACATGATGTTGTTGTTAGTGACACTACCGTCCCACACACAGGCGTCCCACAAATCGTCACACACAGCGTCATACACACTGTCACACATAGCTAAACAAGAGGTCCTACACGCTGGCACACACACTGTCACACACAAAGGCCCACACACAACGTCACACACAGCCAGAGTAACCGATCCGATCGAGCGACGCACCGAGACCCAGAGGTTGGGCGGTCGCGCACGCGGCGGGCGGCGGACAGGACCAAATCGCTCTTCGTCGTAGCTGTCGTCTAGTGTGTCGCTACCATGTACAGCGTCCGCACTGTGCGCACGCACAGACGCATCCGTTGCCGTCGTTCCCACTGCTGGCACCCCCACAGTCTTCTTGGTCGCAGCACTCTTCGTCGGCGCTTTGTGCAGCTTGGCGACACGCGCGAGCTGTTCGCCCACGTGTCGGATGATGAGACTGCGGCCAGCACTGTCGCTGCTGCCACTGCGTGCGTACACATAGTTCGCTGCGTGCGTGCGCGTCGCACTGTCGGCCACTGTGCGCTGAAGCGCTGCGGATTCCTCCCGCGTCCGCTGTGCTGCTGCTCCTTTCGCTGCCAGCAGCCGCTGCGCTGGCGAGAGCGTAAGGCCGCCGCTTGTCGCCACCATCCACGCTGCCGTTCTGCTTGTGATGAAGAACGGGTGATGGTGTGGACAGGAATAGCGACAGTCGAACGCGCTGTCGCATGACTGCAAGCCAAAGGCCTGAGGTTGCCGCAACGGCTGCAGAAACACTCGAGAGATGCTGAACGACGGGCCCGCGCGGTCCCGGACGCTCGCTGCCTGCGCTGTCAGCAGGTGTGGGAGCGCCATGACGACCACTCTGTTGTCGTTCTTGTCGGTCGTGAGCCGCTGGCTCCGCTGCTTGAGTGGGAAACGCACGCCGCAGCACTGCAGGCGAGACGTCCTAACGGAGACGCGAGCCGGGAGCGTATGGTGAGAGCGCGTCGTGGTTGACAATGATCGCACCCACGACTACGCGGTCGTTATCAGTCGATTACTCGCCGAACAGGACCGGCGTGGACTCGACCAGCACGCCTGTCCACTGCTGCTTCTGTTGTTGCCTTTACGGACTATCAAGTCGCTCGAGAGCTCGATCCACGTGATCTCCATGGTGTACAGGACCTTGTGGAGTGCATTGAACGCCTGCTGGACGCTCGCAATACTTCGCCAGACGCGATAGTGAATGTCTCGACCCTGGAGAATGCGCTCACAGCGTGCGACGAGAAACTCGTTGTAGGTACTTCTCAGCGTCCTGGAGCGCGACTGGCCGGAGCTGACGCAGTGTGGCCACACGCTCGTGCCATGCGGTGTCCAACGCAATGTAACGCACGATCGGATGTAAGCGGAGCGTCAGTGCGCTCCACTGAGCGACAGCAGACTGTGCAGTGGCGATTGCGAGTCACTGGCGGCGAAGTGCGCACTGGAGCGAATCAGCGTCACGGTGCTGCTGTTGTGCGAGCGTGGCAACGTTGGCCGTGAGTTCGTGGGAGTCACGAGGAAGCGGTGTGGGCGATAGATGATGGTAATTGCTGCACAGCGTACCACCCGCGCTTTGCTTGCGCTTGCGTTGTTGCGAGGGCGCCGCCGCTGCCAGCACAGCTGCTCCGAAGGGCGGCGCTGCGTTTGACACGTCCGCCATGGTGAACAGTGCGGATGTTGCTGCTGTCACCATCAGCAAGTCTTGGATGCCAAAGAAGCTTCAACTCCAGCAAATCATTCAATTGGATTGTGTTTTTGCGCTTCGTTCCTCTTCCTGTCTAAAAAGCATTCTAATGCATACGAAGATGCAGATCAATTGGAATGTATTGTCAGAAATTCTTCATTGCGCATATTGCCCAACCCACACCCGCCCACCCGCACTTCCCCACAAGCGCGTTCATGCGCTCCCCGCCGTCGCAGCTGTCCACGAGTCCGTCGCCCGCCACCGCTACCGCGACAGACGCCCCCGCCGCACTGCTGTCGCCGTCGCTGCCGCCGTCGCAGAAGAAGCTAAAGCTGCAGCACGCCGAGTCGCTCGCGCACGCCACGTCGTCGATCTCGCTCGGAGCCATGGCGAGTGTGCGCGCCGACCGCCGCCACTGGGATTTGCTGCAGGTGCTGCAACGGCCGACAGCGTTCCCGAACGAGAGTTCTGCTGTTGCACTCGGCGAGTTCGACGCAGACGCTGCGCTTGACACGCTCGCGTTCTTACAGGACGAGTGCCACGTGCTGATCATTGGCGCCGGCGGCCTTGGCTGCGAGCTGCTCAAGAACGTGGTGCTCTCCGGCTTTACAAAAGTGCACATTATTGACATGGACACGATCGACGTGTCGAACTTGAACCGGCAGTTTCTCTTCCGTGAAAAAGACATTGGGCGCCCGAAAGCTGAGTGCGCAGCGGAGTTTGTCCGCGCGCGCATGAACGAGAGTGATGGTCCCTCCCAAGTCGACATAACGCCGCATTTCAAGAAAGTGCAGGACATGGACGTGGACTTTTACCGGCAGTTCCACGTCATCCTCTCGGGCCTCGACAACATTGAAGCACGACGGTACGTAAACTCGCTCGTCGTCTCGCTCGTTGACGTGGCGGAGGACGGGAGCGTGGACCCGTCGACCATCATTCCGCTGATCGACGGCGGCACTGAAGGGCTGCGGGGCCAAGCGCGCGTCATCATCCCACGGATTACGAGCTGTTTCGAGTGCTCGCTTGAAGCGTTCCCGCCACAGAGAGCGTTCCCAATGTGCACGATCGCAGAGACGCCACGGCAACCTGCACACTGTGTCGCGTACGCGTTCATTGTGCTCTGGCCGCGCGTGTTCCCAGAGAAGAAGCTTGACAAGGACTCGCCTGAGCACATGCAGTGGGTCTTCCAGCAAGCGAAAGAGCGCGCGGAGCAGTATGGGATCGCAGGCGTCACGTACAGTCTCACGCTCGGCGTCGTGAAGAACATTATCCCGGCGGTCGCGTCGACGAACGCGATTGTGTCGGCGATCTGCGTGAACGAAGCGGTGAAAGCGCTGACGTACTGCAGTCAGCTCATGAACAACTACCACATGCACATGGGCGCGACTGGGAGCTACTCGCACACGTTCGAGTACGAGAAGAAAGCCGACTGCGTCGTGTGCTCGTCGCTCGACAAGACGATTACAGTCGATCGTGAGACTGCGACGCTCCAGGGACTCCTCGACGAGCTCTGCGGCGACAAGTACCGGCTGCTCAAGCCTTCGATCAGCTCGAGCTCCGCGAATCTGTTCATGCAAGGCCCGCCCGCGCTCCGGGCTGCGACGAGCGTGAACCTCGACAAGAAGCTCCGCGACTTGGTCGCAGATGGCGAGCTGCTCACGATCACGGACTCGGTCTTTGTCGGCGACCTCGCGCTCTCGCTCAAGGTCGCGTTCGCGTAGCCGATGCAGAGTCACGAGTGAGTGTCGGATGGTCCAAGAGTGAAGAGAGAGAGAGCGGAGGGTCGCATTGCACCAATCACAGCCGTTTGCTGGTCTTCTGCGCGCATCAGGGGGTCAGTCGTCGCCGTCGCTGGCGTCTTCGTCGCTAAAGTACGACGCCGCTTTGCGCACGCGTCGGCCTTTCAGCCGGGTCCCATTCGTCTCGGCACCGTGAGGTGCTGTCGTTATGGTCTGTGGCGGCAAGCGCGCGAGCAAAGAGATCGACATGTCCATGTCTCCATCCGTCGATGGAGCTCTGCGACCCACCCACAGCCAATAACCACTCGTCAATATTCACCCAATCACCCAAACACCCACAGCAAAAACCCACTTACAGTAAGTTGACGGCACCGTGGTCGTTGAAAAAGTGCGCGCGCTCAGCGGGGTCGTAGCGCCGGCGCTTTTTGCGGCGTGGCGCTGGCTTCTCGCGCGCGCCGAGTACGTTGCGCGGGCAGTTGTACGAGAAGTGGTCTGGCTCGCCGCACTCGAAGCAGCGCGCAGCTGTGGGCGTCCGCTTCCGCGCTGCAAACTCGCGCGCGCGGCCGTTGTCGCGGCTGAGCGAGCACGCGAGCGTGAATCCTTCCAGCTGCGTACCGTGCATCGCGGCCACGGCGCGCGCGCAGTCGTCCGAGCGCGCGAACTGCACGAAAGCGACGCCTTTGGACGCGCGGCTCTGCCGGTCGCGCAGCAGTGTGACGCGCGCCAGGCGTCCGAACGGTCCAAAGAGCTGCGCTACGTCATTGTTCGTGTACGCGAACGGCAGCATCGCCACATACGCGGTGGCGGCCGTTGCGGACGGCGCGGGCGTGCTTGTCTGAGCAGCCATTTGAGATCTGAGGCAGCCTGCTCAAAAACCCAACCGGGTGGCTGTAAATTTTTGTCGTGCACTGTACGTGGAGCCAGAATCCAGGCGAGTTCCATTTCCCACTCTCGCTTACTAATTGAATGTCAAGAGCAGCAATCCTTTACCGAAACAGCCAGTTACTTGCCATTTTTCGTGACCCACCGCCGGCTCACACTCAAGGAAGCTTGTCCAGACCCAAGACAAGATGGGGCTGAGCGACAGCAACGTGAACTGGCCGCTCTTCGCCGGGTGCATCCTCACGGCCTTTGGGCCGCTCGCCGCGCTCTTCTTCGTGGTCGTCGCGCGCCGTGCGCAGCTCATGATCCTTGCGCTCAGTGGCGCGTTCGTGTGGCTCGTAGCGATTCTCATCACGGCGACGCTCTGGCGCATCATCCCGCCGCTCAAGACCTCCGTGGAGGCCACTGTGCCGCTCGCAGTCGTCATTCAAGAGGCCGCACGCGTCGTTTTCTATGCGCTCTACACGCGTACAGAGCGCGCAGTGCTCAAAGTCACCACGTCGTCGCACCAGTTCCCACTGAATGACATCACGTCGGGGCTCGGTACGTGTGGACTTACTGTGTTGTTGTGACGCGCTCGCTGTGCGTGATGGAGGGAGGCTAAGCTAACTGAATGTGCATGTGTTTCTCTGTCGTATCCGCCTCTTCTCTTGTCACAGCTGGCGGCGTCGGCTTCTCGCTCATGCACGCACTCATGATGTACGGCAGCCTCGTGGGCTCGTCCACCGGCTCCCGAGGCGCTGCGTTCACAGACTCGTGCGAGAGCGTGCCGCTTATCTTCTCGGCTGCGCTCTCGACGCTCGCGCTCACGCTCATGGACGTTGCGCTCATGGTCGTCGCGTTCGACGGCTACCGCAAGAAGTCGCCAGTCGTGGTCGCCGGAGTGTTTGTCATTCACATGGCCGTCGCGCTCTCGGTACGTAATACCAGCAGCCAATCAGCGCTTCTCTTTCGTACTTAACGCTTTGTGTAAGCTAACAAACGCTCTCTCCGTATCTCTTTCTCTTTAGGCGCTTGCGAACCAAAAGACGAACGGCTGTACCGTGTCCATCCCGCTCCACTTTGCTGGCGCCCTCGTCGCTACGGGCGCTGCCGCCATGGTGATTGCGCGGAAAGGCGCTGGGGCGGCGCCGTAAGCGCCTCAGTAGCTTGCGACGCGCACATGAGACGAGCTTAGAGCCCCCATGTCCTCCTTCCTTCCCATCCTCCCTCTCGTCCCACAGTGTCGAGGGCGTCGAATTGCATCCACACACACGTGTGTTCATGTTGCCTTCTGTTTGCATCCAAGCCATTCGTTCGATCTGTAGTGAGCTCCCCACCACCATCCACCTACAGCCGCTGGTCTCTCGGGATGCGTTCGAGACACGCAGTTCGCATCACACTCTCGACGTCCACGTCCACCGCCACAGACGCGGCTGTCGCTGGGTGCCAGCGTCGGAACTGCTCGACCGCCTGCTCGTAGAGCATCTCAAAGCCCTGGACACAGGCGGCGCCGTGCGCGTGCGCGTGCGCTAGGAACGGCGTCACAGGCGGCTGGTACGCAGCATCGAGAGCCACAACCGGCCGCTTCTCCGTCGTCGTCGCAAGCAGGTAGTCGGGCAGCACGAAGCCTGCTGCGGACGGGACCGTGCTCACCACGACGTCCACTGCTGGGAACAGCGCTGGCGTCAGCGCTGCCAGCGCTGTCGCATTGAACCGCTGGGCGACGAGTTCGGCGTTCGCCAGCGTGCGGTTGTAGATGAAGAGCTGCGTGACGCCAAGCTGGCGCATCGCGTACGCCGCCGCCATGGCCGTGCCGCCAGCACCGACAACGAGCGCTACGAGCGCGTCCTTGTCGCTACCAGCCGACGACGCCAAGCGCTTGGAGATTGGACGCAGGATGCCGAGCCAGTCCGTGTTGTCGCCCGTCCAGCGCACAGCGCCGCCCCACTGGTCCTCGCGTACGACTGTGTTCACCGCCCCGATCGCACGCGCAGCTGGCGTGAGCGCATCCAAGTGCGCCATCACGTCGACCTTGAGTGGGATCGTCACCGAGCCGCCGCCGAACGCGCCAGGGGCACGCAAGAGCGCTGCGAGTGCGTCGACAGTCGCAGACTCGCACAAACCGTACGCGAACGGAAGCCCGTGCGCTTGGAACGCAGCGTTGTGCATCGCTGGCGACGGCGACTGGCGAATCGGCGCGCCAAAGAGGAAGAACTCGCGTGCTAGCGGGCGCGACAGACCAAGAGAGAGAAAGAGAGCGAACAGATGCGACAAGAACCGACAGAGGCAGAGCGTAAGTCGCGCGTGCATTGACAACGTGTCGTGTCGTTATCTGTCGCCACCGTCCCAGCCACATCGACAGCGCTAGTTACCTGGAAGCAAGCCGAGCTGTTGGCGCAGCGACAGGATCTCAGCGACCGAGAGCTGGCCTGGCGCGGCCGCAGCTGGCAGCAATGGGTGCGTCACCGGCGTGAGTACGCGATTCAGCACCCGCGCGAGCTTGCCAACGTCTGTCGTGCAGAGCGCGACAATCGGCACGTCGTGTCGCCACGCCGCTGCGAACTCGGTCGCGACACGGTGCACCATGAGCGCATCCTGTGGCGCGAACGCCTTGACGACAACCTTGACGACCTGGACGCGGCCCTGGTCGTAGCACTCGCGGAAGATCGCCTTCACGTCGGCTTCAGACGACGGTGTCTGCACTGCGTGGAACGACGAGATGACTGCCGAGCGGCGCCGTGTCGCCAGCAGCTGACTGCGTGCAGCACGGGACCAGCACGTCTCAACGTCGACAAACTCACACCCGAGCCGCACACCGAGCGCGAGTAGCTGGAACATACCGACTTCGTCGTCGTCTGGGAACGCACCGCCCTGGCCGCGCGAGCGGACAGTGAAGATGATTGGCAGCGGCGACAGCGCCCGCAGCAGCGCGACCTGGGACACGACAAACGCCGCGTCGGTGAACGACTCGAGCAGGTCGACACGGAGCTCGAGCG
Organism: Globisporangium uncinulatum; assembly: GCA_023333755.1. Taxonomy (NCBI): domain Eukaryota; phylum Oomycota; class Peronosporomycetes; order Pythiales; family Pythiaceae; genus Globisporangium; species Globisporangium uncinulatum. The sequence continues at coordinate 22,428 of JAASFJ010000347.1, forward strand.
CGTCGACGCCAGTCGAGATGTCGGCCATGATCGCACGGGCTGCGCGCACGTCGGGGAACGTGAGCGACAGGAAGAACGTGTCGAGACGGCGCGTGAGACGGGCGGGGTCAAAGCTGCTCGGCAGGTTCGGTACAACGGCATTGAAGAAGCGGACAAAGTCGCGGTCGATGCGTGCAAAGTCCGTGTCGCCAGCGTTCACTGTGAACTCGAACGCTGCGCTCTTGTGGTACAACGGCTCGCGACGCGTCCAGACGCTCGCGTGCGGTTCACCGAGCGACGGACGGCTCGCTTCACTGTCCAAGTACGCGAGTACGTCGTCGATCGCTCGGTGGACGTGGATCACGTACGGGTACTTGGCGAGCGCGTCGACAATCTCCGGCGTCTCGACGACCCCACCGCCGCACGACACGACAGTCGCAGCTGGCGGGTCCGCGAGCAAACGCAGCAACAGGTCGCGCTGGCGCTCGCGGAACGCGTCCCACGTGTGGTTGTGGCGCGCGACAAACGCCGCGATCGGCTCGCCAAACTCCTTCTCGAGCTCTTCGTCCGTGTCGAGGAGGCGCAAGCCGAGCGCAGCTGCTGCGGTCTTGGCCAGCGACGTCTTCCCAGCACCGCGCATGCCTACCAAGAAGACGCCGGGGACCACCGACTCTGTCGGTGACGACATGCTGTCGCCAACCACCGGCGCGACTGTGAGACCGAGGTGCATCTGCACGTGGTCCCAGAACTCGGGGTACGTCTTGTCCGTGCACTCCTTGTCCGTCACGACGACACCCGGGACGACTGCGCCGAGCACTGCGAAGCTCATCGCGATGCGGTGGTCGTTGTGGCACGCAATGTGCGCTGGTTGGAGGTGCGTTGTCACGCCGGCCGTGCCTGTGACCCAGATACCGTCCGGCAGTTCGCCACACACGACGCCGAGCTTGCGCAGCTCTGTGACCATCACTTCGATGCGGTTGCACTCCTTCACGCGCTGGTTTGCGATCCCAGTGATGCGCGTCGTGCCGTTCGCCACCGCTGCGAGCGCTACTGCTGTCATGAACGCGTCCGTCATTGTCTCCATGTCGACGTCGACAGCCGTGAGCGGCGTGCCGGCCGGCGGTCCCGTGACTGTCGTCGAATGCGCGTCCTGCGTCGTTGTGCATCCCATCGAGCGCAGGAGCGTGTGGAACGCAGCGTCGCCTTGGAGACTCGTGCGTCCGAGCGCTTCGACCGTGACTGTCCCGCCAGTGATCGCTGCGAGTGCGAGCGGGTACGTCGCTGACGACGCGTCGACTTCGATGCTCAGCTCGGCTGGGTTTGCGTACACGCCACATGGGACACGGTACCGGTTCGGCGCGAGTGTCTCGACTTCGATCCCGAACGCCTGCATGAGTTGCGTTGTCATGAGGATGTACGGCAGCGACGTCGGGTGCTCCTCTTCGAGCTCGAGCACGAGCGGCTCCTGCGCGTACGGCGCACTGAGCAGCACAGACGACACGTACTGGCTACTCACTTTGCTCGCGAGCCGCACGACGCCGCCTCGCAGGCCGGTGCCGCGCACTGCGACGGGCGGACACCCGTCCGCTTCCAGGTACGTCAGCCCGCAGCCGTTCGCTCGCAGTGCGTCGACGAGCGGCGCAATCGGCCGTTCTTTCATACGGTGGTTGCCAGTCACAACCACAGCACGCGAACTGTCGGCCAACAGCGTCATTGTGGTCGTGAGGAACCGCGCTGCAGTGCCGGCGTTGCTCAAGTAGATCTGCTCGCGGTCTGCGACGTGTGCGAAGCGGCCGCCCGTGCCTTCGACGACCAGCACTGCGCCGTTCGCTTCCCACGTGAACTTCGCACCGAGCTTCAAGAGCGCACTCATCATCACCTGCGTGTCGTCCGAGTGCAACAGTCCTGAGATGCGACACGTTCCACGCCCGAGCGCGGCCAGCAGCAACGCGCGGTTCGAGATCGACTTGGAGCCTGGGACTCGGATCGTCCCATTCGCCAACGTCCCAGGGACGACCGTCACCTGTTTCTCGAGCACGAGTGCGATCTGGGCGTCCTGCACTGGCCGCGCGTACGGGTGCGCGAGCACAGCGCCAATGCGCTCAAGCAGCACAATCTTCTTCACGCCTTGGCTGTTCTTCTTGTCGACCTCCATCTTCACGAGCACGTCCGCAGTCGCAACACCGTCTGGGACGCGGACGGGGAGGCCGTACGCAAGCAGACACCGGCGCAAACGGCCGACCGTCTCAGACGCACAGAGCCCCATGCCACGTGCAATCTCGGCCTCTTTGATCATGCCAATCGCAACGCACTCGCCGTGCAAGTACTCGGGCTGGACGAGCGCCTCAATGCCGTGGCCAACACTGTGGCCAAAGTTCAAGATCGCACGCAGGCCCATCTCTTTCACGTCCTGCGTCACGACGTGCGCTTTCACAGCCACAGCCATGGCGACCACTTGCTGCACGAGCGCCATGTCCGAAAGCGCGAGGATCGCGTCCGTCGACGCTTCCAGAAGGTCAAAGAGCGTCGCGTCAAAGATCGCACCGGCTTTGATCACTTCGCCCATGCCGTTCACAAGCTCACGACGGGGGAGGGTCTGGAGCACGCTCAAGTCGATGTACACACGCTGCGGCATGTGGAATGCGCCCAGGAGGTTCTTCCCGAACGCGTCGACGTCAATGCCTGTCTTCCCGCCAATGCTCGAGTCCACACACGCAAGTAGCGTCGTCGGCACTTGAATGAACGGCACGCCACGCATGTACGTGGCGGCGACGTAGCCACTGAGGTCGCCGACGACGCCGCCGCCGACTGCGATCACGCACGTATCGCGGTGGCACCGGTTCGCAAAGAAGACTTCGTCTTCGATCCGTGCTTTCATCTCGCGGCTCTTGGACGCTTCGCCAGCAGGGACTGCGTGCAGCAGGACGCGCTTACTAGCGTGGCCAGTGAGCCGCAATGCGAGTTGGTCCGCGAGCGGCTGCGCGTACAGTGGCGCGACGTTTGCGTCTGTAAGTATGACGAACGTGGACGTCGCGGGCATGCGCGCGAGAATGTCGTCGGCGACAAACGCGGTCGAGAGGAGAGCGGAGCCCAGCACAATGTCGTACGAGCCGCATGGGATGACCTGTGGCGCGGCCATGGCTGCAGGAGAGAGGGAGGGACGACCGGGGGGGTGTTGATGTGTGTGTCCGTGTGTGGGGGGGCAGGAGGGC
>JAASFJ010000348.1:0-25614 GCA_023333755.1 Globisporangium uncinulatum
CGCACAAAGCGGATGGGCGATGGAACCAGCAAGTATCAATACGGACGAGTGATGTCGAGAAGTGCGCGCGAGCTCTATGAACGCTGAGAGCACCGAAAGAGCACGGGTGCGGAGGCGAGTGTACGATAGAATACGAGAGGTCGAGAGTATGAAAGAGTGAAGACCAGAAGTGAGCTTTGACAGAGAGAGAGGCTGCCACCCACGAACGCAACGCACGAGCCCCATCTCGCATCGTACTATGGAGATGAACGAGACCCAGGCAGGCATGGATAACTGCTACTCCTGCTTCACTGACCCGAGCAGATCTGAACAAGCACTGCATGCTATGAGTGTACGCTGATATCTCTCAAGAGTCTTCACAAAGTCTGCAGAGCAAACACAAGCAGTAGTGTATGATGAATGCTACCAGCTACCGGAAATCGACAGCTCCTCAGTGCCTGTGAGCACGCAGCAGTGAGACGACGCTCCTTCCGTCGTCTTTCTCTCTCGTTCCTAACGTTCCTCTCTCAAGTGCTCCCTCCCTCCCACTCGCTCACCTCTCTTGTTAGCAGCCAGCGCTCGTTCTTCTTCCCCTTCCTCTCGTGACCTCAACGGCCCCTCCCAGTCCACACGCCCCGCAAGCTTACGTCGCAATCGTGCTTTTGCTTCCCACGCTCCGCTTGCCCTGGTTGAAGCGGATGTTGCATAGATCGCTCACTTCCTTGATCACCTCCACCGCTGCGTCAATGTCGGCGCGCGTGTGGGCGGCCGAGACGCAGAAGCGTGCACGTGCGAGCAACAGCGGCGTCGCCGGGAAGCCGACAGTCACGACTGCGAGGTTGCGCTGGAGACACAGGCGCGAGAACTCGCCGACTTTCGACATGTGGAAGAGCATGACTGGGATCACAGGCGAGTCAAAGTCTCCGAGCGTAATCACGCCCATGTCGAGCAGCTGCTGGCGAAAGTAGTTGCTGTTCTCTCGCAGCGCGAGGATCTTTGCACGGCCAATACCGGTACCATCACGGCCCATGATGATGTTGAATGCAGTCAGCACTTGCTGCGCAATCACTGGCGAGAGCGCAGTCGCGTACATCGCTCCAGCACTCGACGCGCGGACTGCGTCGATCACGTCTTTCGACGCTGCAATATAGCCACCCATGCCGCCAAAGCTCTTGGTGAACGTGCCCATGAGGATGTCAATCTCGGACGGGTCCACGCCGCTGTGTTCGCAAATGCCGCGCCCTGTAGCCCCCAGCGCGCCAATGCTGTGCGCTTCGTCCACGTACACGTACGCTTTGTACTTCTTCGCCACGTCGACAATCGCACGCAAGTCGACAATCTCGCCCTCCATCGAGTAGATGCCTTCGACCATGACCATGACCTTTTTCCAGTCGCGGCCAGTCCGCGGTCGGCCTTCTGCGAGCTTCTGACGCAACACGCGCTCTAAATCCACCGCGTCGTTGTGGTGAAACACGCCGACTGTTGCGCCAGACGCACGGGCGCCGTTCACGATCGACGTGTGGTTCAGTGCGTCGCTCAGGATGAGTGTCCCGTGGTCCATGAGTGCTGGGATGCTCGTCGAGTTCGTCGCGTAGCCCATGTTGTACACAAGCGCCGCTGGTTTGCCAACAAACTCGGCGACAGTCGCTTCCAGCTCGACGTGCACGAGCGACGTGCCGAGTTCCATTGGCGCTGCTGACGACGCGAGGCCGAACTGCTCGACGATTGGGAGCACAGTTTTGCTGCACGTGTTGAGCCAGTCGTCCGCAAAGCCGAGGTAGTTGTACGACCCGAGGTTCGTGCAGTTCTGCACGGCGCCTTCCTTGTTGTGCAGCGTCTTGTTCTCGTCGTACGAGTAGCGCTCAATGAGGTCAATGTGGGCGCCTGCAAGAGAGAGGAGTGGAGAAGAGAGATGAGTCAGTTAGAGAGAGTAAGTCACTCATTCGAGGGACGCTGCCAACATGACACGGGCCGCACCAGGGGCGCCAGCCACAGGCCGGTTGAACACGTCCTGCAAGCGGTGGTAGATGCGCTTCGTGTAAAAGTTCTCAAACGCGACGAGCAGCGGTGCGAACCCGGCGCGTGACGTGCTCTTGTAGCGCGAGCCGCCAAAGAGCCGCCCGCTCTGCTCACGCACGTGGCCAAACGTGATGAGCACGGCGTACTGGATGTAGCAGAGGATCGCGGCCACGATCGGCACGCTGTCGGCCGACATGCTGGTCTTGCTGGGGAGGGACGACGTGCGGTCTCAAAGAAGCGCAAAGAACGAGCCGGCTCCGGTGAGACCGGGATGAGCAGGACGCAGCAGCTTCGAGAGTGGGCACAAATGGTGGCGTTGCGCTGTGAGCTTTTCGAGCTATGGCACAATTATACTTGAATTAAGTATGGGTGGGGCCTCTCGGGTTTTATGTCGCCCTTGCTTTCTTCACTGTATCGAGCTGCAATGAAAGACACGAAACAGCTTGCGATTTGTATGAAACACCCCAAAAGTGTGAGCACGTGAGCACGTAATCATAGGGACATGTGTCCGATGTGAGAATGCCTTGAAAAATCTACCAAGAACAGATTAGTAAAGATCTACGAAAAATGAGTAAAACAGCAATTCATTTTTACGCATTCTCGAAGGTCACAGCGCGCACTGCGCAACTACTTCGCCACACCCAAGACATGCTCAATCTCTCGGATCGCCGCAAACTCGACGCCGCAGATGACGCCAAATACTGTCGGAAGGTGGCCGCCGCGGATGACAACAAAGTTCTCCTTGCTGAAAGAGTGCGCGCGGTCGCTAAAGTTGTAACTGCCAGTCAGAAGAACCGTACCGTCCAGTGTGATGAACTTGTAGTGCGCGTCCCCGCGAGTAATGCGACCGCGTGCCAGCTTGACGCTGATACCGGCTTCAATGAGTCGATTCACCTGCCAGTTTGCCATAGACGCCATTGCCTCTGCGACGACGATGCGGACTTTTACATTGGTTCGTTGAGAGCTATCAGACTTGACGCCTTAGTATCACATGTGAAGCAGTACATGTAAACATTTACCCAAGTTTTGCCTCCATGACGATGTCTTGTAGGATCTTGAAACTCTGTGCATGCGCATCGGAGAACAGCATAACTAAAGGACTCTACTGTCCTCGCGCAGCTGCGCATTGGGGAACAGCATAACCCAAAGCACTCTATTGCCCTCGAGCAGCCGTCTCCCCTGGGATTGGCGCTTTTTCCGGCCTGCACCCTTGTTTTAGACAGAGTGGTGAAGGCGACGCCCGTGGCCCGCTGCAACCGCGCCGGGCAAGGTTCGCTTCTCTGCTAACTCCCACGCATGGAGGTGGCACTCGACAAGGCCCAGAGGATGTTAGGTTAGACGCTTCCACTGGAATTTGCGCTGCTGGTTCAACGTGGGGGGGGCAATTCAAGCTGCGCGCTGTGTTGGCACGCCGCTCGCTCCCACCAGTCGACGAGTCGTTCTTGCATGCGGGCTAGCGTACGTGGGTAATCAGGCAGGATGGTGCAGGTACCGAGTGATGCACGCAAAGGCTGGGCTGGCGAGGGCACGCTAAAGCTGGCACGCTCCGAACGCGCGCTTGCTCTACTTGCGTGAGGACGTAATTGTCGCGGCTGTGTACCACCGCCATGATAGCGTCGCTGTATGTGCCATTATCCAGCTGTCAGCCCGACCATGAGCAGTAGCCAGTGTGTGCGTACCGCACAACCCTCTCGACAACGGCGTAGCTGCCCCGTTCTTTAGCAGGAAGGCAATGCTTGCGCTCGCAGCTGCGCACACGGCCGGTTCGTCGTCCCCGTTTAAAGGGAAAGCGTTATCCATAGCCAAGCTAAGAATGACGCTTAAGGCATTCAAACTGTAATAACTCCTTAATCTTTATGACCAATTGGGATTATTGCAGCTGACCCCGTTCAACAGTTAGAAGGCAACGCTTGCGCTCGCTTTTGCGCGCAAGACCGGGTTGTCGGTCCCGCTTAAGAGGAAGGCGTTATCCATAGTTTAGCCAAGAATGACGCTTAACACCTCCAGGACCGGGAATATAACCGTTCGCGAATTTAAGATGTTGTATAAGACTACTGTATATGCTTAGCATATAGTTTTTCAGTGTTGGCTCCATAAAAGGACTCAAGGTCCCCAACAAAAAAGGCAAAGCTCTGGAGAGGACAATCTACAACATTGCAAGCCAATGCCAAAAAGGATGTTGTCGAATATGACAAGTTCAGGCCTTTTTAGCTGGACGACTTGTCAACAGTGGAAGGTTCAGCACTTTGCAAATCACGAACTGGTGCGGCGCACACTTTCATGTGATGTGTGTGCGCTTCGACAGTAGCTCTGTCCGTTTTATGTGATGCAAGCAGGTGCTGCGTGGCCAATCCTGACGACGAGCAAGCTGCAAATCCGCGATCCCGCACCAACCCGACCATGTGTGTTCAACTCTCACACTTGCGTATCACTTGCTCACCCCTGCCCACCTGCTCTCGCTGCTACTCGCGCAGCCCAATCTGTAAAGACGCCGCTCGATTCGTTCTCCTTCTTGGTCTCCGCCTTGCTACCCCTCATCGCTCGCATGTGCGACAGCGCTAGCAACATGAGTAAAATGTGTCTAAGTACCGTAAATAACGCCGAAGTTGCAACATTGGTAAAAACAAAAGCTCCTATATAAATTTTCCCGACGAAATCTGTAAGTATCCCAACATGGTGATTTCGTAAGTGCACGTCATTCAGATAGATCCGTGTCTTTTCGTTTGAAATAAGTATCAATACCAAGTATCAAGTCGACCGCGAGCACAAGCTCATTCTACGTGTACATGTATTGTCTCGCTCACTCACTCTCCCACCTTCCCATTCACGCAAATCGACTCGTACTCCTGCCATTGACATCCCTGTCTTCCCCACCATGCCGCTCATCTCGCACAAGTACGGCACGCTCCGGACGCGGCGGTGCAGCGCAATCATGGCAACAACTACAGTCGAGAACACCGGCTCGAGCGATGCCGACAACAGCACCCGCGCCTCACAGCGGTCGTTGCAGTTCCCTCGTACCAGTGTATCCTGTTTCGAGCTCGGCCACGCCGGCGTCAGTACTGCCACTCCCGCAATCAGTTTCGTCAAAACCACTACGACATCTCTCGATGACTCCTCCTCCTCTTCGTGCTCGACCAGCGCCGCTGCGTCTGCGGCTACGACTATCGCTTCCACGGTGGTTATTACTGCCGACAAGCGATCCAGCTTTCACGCCATCCAACTCGGCAGCGACGACATTCGACGACTCGCGTAAAACAACGTGGCGCAGCTGGTCCGCATTGCACCAAAGAGCACGTGTACGCCACGCGCTGCTGGCGCGCAAGGCGCTTCTCTACCGCAGTATCACCGTCGCTTGCCAAACGGAAGGCAGCAACAACAACAACAACCACAGCGGCCTCCAAGACCAGGTACGGCTTGCTCTCCTGCTGCTGAACCACGCATTCGTCGTCTGGTGTGCACAACGTTTGAGCGCAGAGCAAGAGCTGTGCATGAATTTTGAGAAGTTTTTTTGAAAAATGCGAGGTGGAGGGGTTGGTTGGAAGAGGGGTGTCATTTTTTCCTCTTCTTCGGGTAAAAACAATGCAAAAACAACGCTGCATGTTCGACGTGTGTTGCAACTTCGGCATCATTTACGGTATCTGGGCGCGTCTAGCCGCACGACCAACAGTGAGACTTACACCCTACAAATGATTCACACGGAGCAAGTCTGGGCTTGGTGTTGCGGCTTCGTAATTTCGAGGCTAGTGAGAGAAAAGAAAAAAGTTGCGAGTGTCAGACACGAACCTACACCACTACGTCAAAATTTCCAAGATATCCCATGGCACCAAAAGCGCCATGTTTTCGAAGAATGCGCACTAACATTATAAAGCGCTGTACAATCACCATTCTCGCAACACATGTCCAACGAAAGGAACGCCTCACCAAAGAAGCAAATCATTGCGGCGCATATCTCTCTCTGGTGTGTGAATGAATTGCGTTTTGGACGAACAGTCTTCCGCAAACCGCTAGCGCGCGTGGTCGCATCATTTGCGTACGTAGCAGCCCAGCTCACATCACTGCATCTTACGTCGCTTAGCGCTCTTAGAGCTGAGAACTTATGTGTCTCTGTCTCATTTGCTGTCTCACACAGCACACAACACACGCTACAGATGTCAGCACTCGCAAAATGGCGAGTCGGCCGCACAATTTGATGCCAAACACGCACCAAAGCTGCTGCTGCGCGCGCTTTGCCCTCCTTGCTCGCTCTTGGAGTCTCTTGAGCTTCGAACCTGTCATAAACAACATAAAATGCAAGCTAGAAACGTCGGCGCACCCAAAACAGCGTGTTTGGCCCCAAACACGTTACCAAATTCGCACCACAGCACTTGCCGTGCGTTCTCCACTCTCCTTCTCTCGTCTCTGAATCTCCTCGTCTGTGGCAAACAACACACACCGGTGCACCACACATATTATCGTCGCATCAGACGTCCTGCACGACCAATCCCATTGTTTTTGCCACGTACCGCGCAGCGTGCGCCGTTGCATCTTGCTCGCTTGTCTTCTGGGCTGCAAATTCTCGAATGAGGAGGTGCCAGCCGTACGCGCGGGCTCGTGCGACAGCCTCTTTCTCCCACTCGCCCTACCTTTTCTCACGAAGTCTTGCATGAAGTGTGGTATAAAGTGTGGTACCAGTGATCTGGGATTGTGAGAGTTGCATTTCGTGGCGCACAGACAAGACAGGTCATACTGCTTGAAAATCCGCATGTGAATTAAAGTATGCACTATACTGTGTAGTTTCACTGTGGAAAAAAGATGTTGTAGAAGACAACATGTGAGCCTATGTTGTATAAGACAACATGCGGTCCTGGAGGTGTTAAGGCATTCGAACTGTTAAAAACTCCGTGATAGTTAAAAACAGTTATACTTACTGAACGGGCAAAAAGCAATTAGATAAGTTCAGCCACTCACAAACGAGTCAGTACCACAAGCGGCGCCCCAAAGTGAGGGAGGCGAGCGACAGGACGATAGGAACACTCCTATACCTTTAGTACACCAGATTATTATAAACGATGGTTTCAAGTTTGCCGATCCGCCATCACTACTAGATCGACTTGAAAATGTTATTTCTCATGACAATTTCCAGACTTCGTGTGGCACAAAAATCGAGCGTTGTAGGTTACAATCAACATTCGAAACGTTGCAAATTTTGCAATCGCAGGTTCGCCCACAAGCTCGCATCGATCTCTCAATGTTGGTCAGCTGAGGGAGCCAAGATGCTTGACGCTAAGTGTATGCACGTTATTATAGTGGCATTCGTGTCTGAAATTCTCTATTAAATGCAGATATTTCTTTATTGGATTTGTAAGTTTTGGTATTATGTTTTGGATTGAACTAAAAAACTGAGACAGTTTGTGACAATTTGAGAAACATTGTTCAACCCAAACGCTGCTCGATGGTGCACTAACACGCAGCTTACCTAAGCTCTCGATGACCTCGTCGATGTCCTCGAGGTTTTGGGTACCACCAGCAGTTCTTGCTGCTGATGCTGGAGACCCACGATCGCACTTCCTTAGCCTATTGCGTCGCAGCCAGAATGTCAAGCTTAATGAGTGATATCGTTTCGTTGCCGATATCATTTTCGTTGTCCTGGCCCAAGTCATCGGCCACATTGTCAAAACTGTCTACGTGCCTGTGCTAGAGCTTGACAAACTGCGCCTTAAAAGTCGCAAATATACCTGCGTCCAGTGGTTACAAGAATGCTGTGATGTTTGGAAAGAGCATTCTCAGGTCGACGTTTTGAGAGGTGTGTCCATGCGGTGATATGAAACTTATTGATAATATGCAGAAGGCGTCTGACCTGCTCGCGCATCTTACATTCGAAACGGCTGAGCCACACCGCAAAAAAAACTTGCCGTCATCCATCCTTTCGCCGTGGACGCGTAGTTCGCGCTCAGCGGTTCTGATGCATTGCTGGGATATTGAACGAACAAAAGCAGAGGGAGCTCAGTAGACCCATTAGCATTCGCGCACACTGAAACTATCTGTCGTCTTATGCCTTGTTTTACGCTTGTAACATGTTCACGTGGCGTGGTTCTCATAGGAGTGCCAGTAGAGGCAAGACCTTTGTCGATGTTAAAAATATCAGCGCGCGCGTAACATATCGTGAGCCCCACCATCACCGCGCGACCGATCGTCAGACCTCGCTGAATCGCCGAACCTGCTTCACCACAGAGCTACAACGATACCTTTCGGCGACGTCGCTGGACCTTCGTGAGATACACGAGCGAAAAACGGAACGGATAAAGTTCTTCCTTCTCATTCCCTACTGACGAGACCAGCAATTCGCACCACAGCTTGTCGGCTTTGGCGATCAGCGTTGCCCTCCCCCAGGCCACAAGTGAGAACTGATACGTATAACAACGCTGAACACATTGAGTCAACGCCGCCTCCCAGCGCACGAAAGCGGCAGCTTTCCGCGTTTTGATATACGATGGTGGACGTACTCACTCTGTTAAATGTTCGCGGGCGACGCAGATACAGCCTCGCAGCCTGCACCAACAGGACCATCTTTCTTCCGCTTCAATTTTGAAGATGGATTGAGCGGCACTTACAGACCGAGAGAAGCATGCTTCGTCATCGTGATAGTCAATCTCGAGTCTGTAATTCAGGCCATCGTACGGACAAGCAGCATGTCCGAGTGAGCAAGTCTTGGTGTGATTCTTTGACATTATGAGCGAGTCGTGGTCGTTGGCTGAGCTCTGGCCCATGATAGCTTGTAGGCGGTGTTTCCAATGATGCGGTTAAATTTCGTGAAGTAGCTGATAACGCCCTCTACATTTTTTAATCAGGCCCATTCTTGGCGCGCGCGAACACCACGTCCACATCAGGAACGTGCGCGTTCTTGACCGATTGCAGTTCCAATGGATGTCAGCGACCACCTCTGCGTCCGTGAGCTGGTCTACGCTCTTCTTTGGCACGTCAGCGGCACGTTGGATGGCAACTTCACTTCGGCCGACCCTTAAGCGCTAACTACGATCAACTTGTACTGCTCGCCAGTCGACGCGCACCTCTCTTTGAGCCGTCGTTCGTACTGGTCTCGCGGTCTCGCCCAGCGAATTAGCGATGCCTTTGTCCACGCGATCAGCGTTGCCGCGACGATCTGCTCCGGCGCGCCAGGTACGCCGGCGTCATCTCGTCTTGTCCAGCATCCGGAATGTCGACATCTCGTATGTGCTGAAGTTGACAGAAGGTTGACAAGTTCGAAGCTTGGCGCCAAAAACTAACTTTGTGGTAGATCCACGCGAGCAGATCATTGCCGAGTGATCAGTGAGATTACAATGAAATCTAACAGCTGTATGCACCGTGTTCCTGAGCTGTGCTGCTACTGTGCTATGCAATTAGCCGTTGCTAGCGCGAACAGACGGTCAGTTCACTTGTACGAGTGATCGGTGGTTTCGGATCCCGCGTGCGCAGGTGGGGTCACGGGTGGTGTGTTGTTGCTGAACCCTGTGATCCACCACACAGCGCTGTGGGTGTAGATAGGACGAAGGACGAAGCTGACTAGGCAGTGCTGTTCAATCACTTGGTTCAAGGAACTTCTTGGACTCGTCGTCTTCTGGTCGTCTACGGGCTGCAACAACAAACAACACGCGACTCAACGCGACCCCGGAGCTTGATTTCGAGCTGAAGCGGGAAGACGGATCTGGCGAATTCGGTCGCGTTTCCCGCGCGTGCTACAAGTGCGACCTGGCCAGGCTATCGTGATTACTACCTCCGTCCCAGAAGTAAATGGCCATTCGGAAATACTGCGCACAAGCTGAATTTGTATGGGGTATGCCTTTGCTCAAGTTGCTCGCCAACCACAATCCATTCAAAACAACGAATGGTACCCATAAGTACACAAAAAATCAAGACCTGATCTTGTTCAGTTTGAGTACGTATAACAGCCAATCAAGCACTGTGCAGCGGCACAATGGCAGTGTAATTTCAGCCAATCACTATGACGAAAAAATTAAGGCTCAATTTATAGGGCAAAATGCGAAGATTAGCATTGTGAAATTAAACAACTGCCCCCTGAGACAGAGCGATGTCTGCAGTTTGGAAAGCAGTCAGGCTGCAAAGCATAGGGCGGGGAAGTCTTCTGTGCTCCTTGATCCATGCACCCTTGGCCAAATGGGGGAGCGCATACGCGTTCGACCCGCGCGCGAGCATTATCTGCTCCATGACGGCTTGTAGGGTCAGGAACACTTTGTCAAGAGTGATGGGCTCCATCTCAATGAATGCGTCGGTCAAAGCCGAAATGAGCTGTTCGTGTGTGTAGCACGTGCGTTGGTACTGCAGCGACTGTAGCGACGCAAAAAGCCGAGATCAAGGACATTCAAGTCCGGGCTTTTCGCGGGTTGCCGAATAAACGTGATCTTTCATCCGTGGAGTGTCGCTACAGCAAGAACTTCGGGGTCGCGGTCGACTCCATGAGGCGAAGCGTTTTCATGCTGAATAGTGACACACTCTTTGTCTGTATCAAAAGTGATAAAAGTGAGGTACTTCAAACAAATCGATCCCATAGTGAAAAAAGAAAAGGAAAAACGAACCCGGCCATTTTCCTTGATCGCTGGCAGCAGCTTTGTCAGCAGGATCTCCTCGTAGCGTGCTCCGTTCATCTCCGCTGGCTACACCACACTATCTCCTGCCTTCCTGTACTCGGACGAACGCTTTGCGGAAGTTGTCTCCACGACTGGCCACAATCCCACCTTGCCGTCGAACACCATGACTTCGTCTTCGTCATACTGTAGTCGCAGTTGCGCGACCACAAACACGACCTTGGTCATGTGGTTCTTGTTCGCCACTTGAATGTACGGCTCGGCCTCGTCCAGCGCAAGGTAGAACAATTTGCTGGCATTACTTATATAAAACCATTTCTCATCAACATGAACAGTGTTGGCAAAATCGGCAAAGAATAAGTTGCCCGTATTTCGTTAGTGGTGAACCTTAACACCGCGAACCACACAACAACATCCATAGACACTCGCAAGCACATTACTACCTCTGTTGAGTTTGGCATGCGCCAAACACCACTCAAGCCGTTGGTTAGTGTGCGTCGGCGTCAGCGACGGCTTCGCGCTCGCTGACACCCCTTGGTCCTGCTGCGTTGGAGCATGGACTTGCTGATGCCAGTCGCGGCCGCGGTTGCGTGTAGGGTCGTTCGCTGAGACGGCGGAACGGCCTTTAGCGCTTCCAAGATCTTGTCTAGAGTCAAGCGTTTGGGGCGGCCGTTGCTGCCTGCTGCCTCTGATGGAGCAGCAGCGCGTCCCGCCCACAAGGTTCTTTATAGTCGAACGGCTGCGCTTGAACTCTGCTGCAGCAGCGGTGATGGCCCCTCTTGGAAGCACACGACGAGACGCTAGCGCATGCAGGCTTGCGAGGATGCGGTGGTGCTCATCGATGGAGACGCCTGCCGCGTCTGCCGTACGCGGCATTTCCCTCTCGTTCTTTTGTGGCTGTCAGCGAGTTGTTTTCTGCAAGCGAATTTTGACCAATTGCTGATAAGGCTCAGGGATTTTGAATTTTGTGTGGTCACACATTGGACAAGTGGCATTTACTTTTTGGACGGAGGTAGTACAAGTTAAGGTTTACTGCAATCGTGAGGCTCTCGTCCATCTGGTGTCCTATTGATCCCCTGCAAAAACCGCTAACGACCAGCAGCATTTCGTTAGCCGACATGGTTGTGGATTCCGCTTGAGTTACGAGATCTTCACTGTCGCAGCACGATACCTATCGGCTCGACACCGAGCAATCTTAACGATATACCTCGGTATGTGTAGCCCATCAACTTTACAGAGAACCACCCGCGTCGCGGGCGGCGCCCGGCTAGTTCGTACTGGTAGTGTGAATGAACTTTGTAATTTCACAAATTCAACCTGCTCACTTGATCCGTGAACTAACTCGTTTAGACTGGATGAAAAGATAACCTCCCACAAAGTCTACATTATTTTATTATTTGAGCAGGCGTTTTTTCAGATTTCCAACTATTTCCCACCCCTGGGACTGCACAACAGACAAAATTGAGACATGTGCGTTGTGATATGGAGATATCAATCTCTGTTGTTCCAACCACTGAAACGCGCGGGTGGCCGCGACTGCCAGACTGGCGACGAGGTGGCGTCGCTGAAGTCATAGAGTGCGAGAATGCTCGTCGCTCATGACTAGCTCGCTGTATTTCTCGTGGCGCCAAGCTAGCAACACTACTCGCGACAGTCTACGTCGTACACACGGTTCTGCTACATAGTAGGTCGACGCTGATGTTTTTTACATAGAAGCCAACCTAAACACGCATGATCACCCAGTACAACGCATGCTTACTCGTGCGGTATGTCGATGCACTTCCGGCAGTGGCGCGTGATGCGATGTCTGTTGGTTTTACTGAAGACAAGACAAGGAATTTAGAGCCGAGCCGAGTTGTCGAAGAATGCTATTCATTGATACCCGACTGTTGCTTCTGCCGGACGCGCTAGCGCTCGTTGTTGTTTTGTTGGTGTTCATGGTGTAGGTGGCTTGTATCGATTTGTTCCTACGCAAGGATAACGCGGTGGTACCAAACCCAAACTGCATGACGCCAAAGTGTGTTCGTCATTCAGTTCATGGCAGTCAGCGCTTTAGTGCATGCACGCCAGGCGCGGACGTTATTGTGCGAAGAGGTCGAACAAGTCATCGGAACGAAAGTTTTGCGAATGCAATTATTTGCGAATGTAATTATTTGCGAGTAAATACGGTATCTTTGCAAAAATTCTGCTCAAATGGCTTTCCCATCTCGTGACCCAAGGCCCACATATTGTTCGCTGAGGGAGAAAATGTGCACTCAAGCACGAGTTCTCCGGTGCACTTACTCTCTCGACTGCTCGACCTTTAAAGGCTTGGACTTATGTCGCTCACCTGCCGTTCACTTGCTTTGCTCGCTCACTTTGCAACCTACAAACAAGCGAGCAAGCACACGAGCGACCCCACCAACGCCGCAAGCAGCGACCTCAGCACCATACCTCACGACTTCGGCATGTCAATCGATGCCAGCACGTTCGCCGCCATCGGCGTGTCGGTGCTAAGCTTAGCCCGCGCGGTCTTCACCGCGGTAGTTGTCGCCATTGTGTGGCAGTAGTTGTCATCAACGCCAAATTGGTTGCGCTCATACACAGACCGACGGTTATCCCCATAATGTCAACCGCCTTCGGGACCGCGCCGATGGCTGTGACCGCCGACACACGGGTCGCCATTGCTGATTTCGCCAGTGTCGTCAGCCTCGCCAGGGCCATCGACAACTCCGGCATCTCCGACATCACCGACGTTAGAGAGGTCAATAACGAGTGCGACTGCGACATCGAGGGTGTCTGCGGCCTCGTCGACATCAACGACGTCCGAGACGCAAACAGCGAATGCGACTGAGACAACGGCGACATCGATGACGTTGGAGACTTTCTCATTGTGTTTTGCGCTCATTCGTTCGACAACGCGCACCAGCTCGTCTGCGTCGTCTTCGTTTGGCGCCAACCTCCTCTGTACAGAATCGACAACTCTGTTTACGAACATGTTGGCGCCAAAGCAGTTCGGTTTTACGAACTTGTTCGCGTCCAGCAGACGCGTGGACAGCGGCAACCACCACCACAGCAAGTCGTTACCGTCTATTCATCCTGCGTCGCCACTACTGGTCAACGACGCGCAGCACGGACCAAGATTCGAGATGCGACAGCGCGCACTCTCAAGAGGAGAACGACCGCGACGAGCAGGATCTCAAGCACGGCAACGAGCCTGACTGCGAACACCGCGACGAACATGTTCCGGGCATGGGACTCGTGTTACCCGAATGCTAGTCGTCGACTGCATCCACATGATCAACGTCGTCTGCGGCGTCGTCGTGACGGCGCAAAACGAGCTCTGAGTCGACTCGCAGCGACGTCAGCAGCCGTGCGAGCCGACACTGTCCGAGCAGCGGGATGTATCTCATGTCGGAGGTGCGCCGGTACTGCGACCCCAGCTTCGCGGAGAGTATGGCGAAACCAACTGCAAGCGAAACAGCGCCTCCATGCCATGCGGCAGGCTGGTGCTCGTACTCAAGAAGAGCTCGACCGAGCGGGAGGGATCGGCTCTCTCTGTGGTGCAAAGAGCCTTGACAGTGTTGTGCTAGTTAGCTCCAGCATGCATATTGTGAGCGAGAACGTTTACTGTCGCGACTTCAGATGTGCGGATATCGCTGGAGGCACACTGAGCTGCGACTGAGTTATGTCATCATGGGAGTTGTCGTCCTGGTCCCTAGCGTTCACCTGCTAACGCCGCAAACGACCGGCCGACAGCAATCCGTTCGTTTGCCGACACAGACGTGAACTCCGTCTTAGCTCCGAGTGTTCGCGATCGCAGCATGAACTGGTGGCGGTCCAGCGTCTCGACAGTCCTGGCGTCTCGACAGAATTCGTCCCAGTTCTTGGTTTTCATCATCCGTCCTGTGTTCAAATCCCCAACAAATCAAATCTCATGAAATCATACAACCATTCAGCTCTTCCAGCGAATCCTCCCGTCTTCCACAAGAACTTTCAACACGCCAATTTACCATCGACTCAACCAGTCCGTCGTGTCCTTCTTCAGAAATCAATCACTCGCCACCACTACTCTGCGGCTCCCGAGAGAGATGGCCGCCACCACCGCCCCCAACAACGCGCCGCTCACGCAGATCTCGCCTGCGCAGGTCGCGTCCTTCGCGTACGACCCGGTCGACGCACGCGCACTCGCAGACGCACGCGTGATCGTCGACGACGTGCGCGCCAACGGGCTGTCGGCCCTGCGCGCGCACGCCACACGCCTCGGCGACCTCGCGACACCAGAGCAACCGCTGCTCGTGTCGCGCGACGAGCTGCGCGCTGCGTTCCTCGCACTGCCGGTTGAAGAGCAGCAGGTGCTGGAGCGCACTGCTGCGCGTATCAAGCGCTTCGCACAGGCCCAGCGTGCGTCGATCGGCAACTTCCAGCAAGCGATTGACGGCGGCTTTGCCGGCCAGGACGTCGCGGCCATGAGCGCTGCTGGCTGCTATGCCCCAGGCGGACGCGTGCGTATCTTAGTATATGAGCTATGTCGTACGGGTGGTTAGTTGTCGTATGGTAACAGCAGGAGACTGACTGGTGGGCGTGTTGCGGACAGTACCCCCTCCCGTCGTCAGTGCTCATGACAGCCGTGACTGCGCGTGTCGCAGGCGTCACGACTGTCGTCGTAGCGTCGCCGCGGCCAGCGCCAGCGACGCTCGCAGCCGCGTACCTCTCGGACGCTGACTTCTTCCTCGCAGTCGGTGGCGCCCAAGCGATCGCAGCGATGGCGTACGGCGTCGGCGGTGTGCCACCGTGCGACATTCTCGTCGGCCCTGGCAACAAGTGGGTCACTGCGGCCAAGTCGCTCGTGTTTGGCAAGTGCGCGATCGACATGCTCGCAGGGCCGTCCGAGTGCCTCGTGATTGCCGACGAGAGTGCGAACGTCGACACGATTGCCGCTGATCTCCTTGCACAGGCGGAGCACGACACTGCCGCTGTGCCGATCCTCGTGACTACGAGCCAAGCGGTGATTGACGGCGTGAATGCGGCCATTCTCAAGCAGCTCGAGACGCTGCCGACTGCTGCGACTGCGCGTGTCAGCGTCAAGAACGTGCGTTGGGTCATCACCTGTCGGCTGGTGATGTGGTTGTTGTGTACTGCCACACTAATTCAGGGTTACGAACTGACTGGGCCTCTCGGATATGCGGCTGCTACTGTATCTTTCAGGGCTTTGCGGTGCTCTGCCCCGACATGGACAGCTGCGTGGCTGTCTCGGACGTGCTCGCACCCGAGCACCTTGAGGTGATCACAGGAAACTACCAAGAGGTCGCTGACAAAGTGCGCAACTACGGCGGGCTCTTTATCGGCGGCCGCGCGGCCGAAGTGTTTGGCGACTACGGCGCTGGGCCGAACCACGTGCTGCCGACTGGCGGGACTGCCAAGTACACGGGCGGGCTCTCAGTGCACACGTTCTTGCGCATCCGCACGTGGATGCGCATTGACGACGCTGAAGCGTCCCAGGCGCTCGTGCACGACTCGACGCGGCTCGCGCGCATGGAAGGGCTCGAGGGCCACGCGCGGGCCGCGGAGCAGCGGCTGCTGTAAGGGCGACTGGACGCGGAAGACGCTGGAGACGACACGAGAGGGAAGAGTGGAAGCGACATGAGCGAGAAGAATGGAAGCGCCACTACTTACTGTTGCCTTAGAACATTGTGAGCTGTTGTTACTGCGTTGCTCGTTGGCATACTGAAAAACCAACTCTTTTATTGACAGTGACTGTATGAGAAGCTACGTGGGGATGGTTGTTCGCCCTCGTTCTGGAGCTTCGAAGCCAAGCCGTCATGTGACTCCAGTAGTAGCTATCTGTCAACGCAGAGGAAGCCTTGAAGAGTACAGTAACGCCAGCAAAAGCCAAGCCCGTGAGCCTGTGTTGCGACGGTGGGCCGGTGGCCCGAAAGTGAAGACGCTGGCGGCATCCAAGCACCATCGTCATCCAAACAACACGACTTGTTGTCGTGTCGCGATTCCCCAACACGGCGAATTCAAACCACCAGTCAATTCTTGCTGCTCACTTTGAGTCACTTTGGAATCTCCTTCAGCTTTGCAAGTCAAAGGAGCTGGGGAGTGAGTTGGACACCCTCCCGACCTGACGCCACCAAGCAGCCCCGTCCACTTCTGCTCCCGCCGTACGCTTCTGCAAATCACACGATGCTGGCGACGGGCGTGACGTACGGCGTGATGCTCGCGACGCTCGTGGTCGTGGCCGCCTACGCGATCATCGCGAGCCGCACCATGCACGTCAACTCGGTCAAGAACTTTCTCAGGTGTGTGTGTACGTGTGTGTATGTATGTGTATATGAAACAGTGACTGACACGGTACCGCTACTGCTCACCACACACGATCTCGACCCACCAGCGCCAAGAACTCGCTGACGTCTTTCCGCCTCGCGTGGTGCTTCTTCTCGGCCGGCATGGGCTCCTGGACGCTCTTCTCGTTCCCTGAGATCGGCGTCGTCGCGGGCTCGTGGGGCGTCATCGGCTACGCGCTCTCGGGCGTCCTCGGCATGCTCGCACTGGGGGTGCGTCGCTCGCTCGCTTGCTTGCTTTGGGGTTCTGGAGCTAGTAAGTCCGTCCTTGGTACCATGAGGACAGCGGACTGACTCGTGTGTGCTTGTTCCCCTCCAGTGGGTCGGTCCGTACACACGCGAGCTGCTCGGTAACGGCGTGACACTCACAGACTGGGTCAACAACGTACGCGCGCACTCTCTTCTGATCCATGAATGCCAAGAGGATCCCCACCCTCACACACTCTCGCTCTCTCTCTCTCTTCCCAGCGCTTTGGCCGCGTGATGCAGTCATACATTGCGCTCATCTCGGTCTTCTACCAGTTCATCTCGCTCGCAAGTGAGCTCACGACCGTCGGCGCGCTCGCAGTCGTGCTCTCGCCTGGCGCCGACCCGATCGTGCCGATCCTCTCGGTCGCCATCGTGACGAACGTCTACCTCACGATCGGCGGTCTCCGCGCGAGCCTCGCGACCGACGTGTGGCAAGGCATCGCTGTCGTTGCGCTCGTGCTGCTCGTGTGCGTCGCCATGGCAGTCACTGTGTCTGTCCCAGCCGGCGCGTGGTCGGCGTCGCACGTCGCAGCGTTCACGACTGCGGGTTTTGAGACGCTCGTGACGCTCTGTATTGCCATCACTGCGTCGAACCTCTTCTTCACGGGCTACTGGCAGCGCGTGTTCTCAGGGGCGGACGACGCGACGGTGCGTCGGGCCGCAGTGTACGCGTGTTTCATCTCGGTGCCGTTCACTGTCGCGCTCGCCGTCGCCGGTATGGTCTCGTCGCTCGCGTACCCCGACGGTCTCTACTTCTTTGCGATCCTGCTCGACATGGGCCGGTTCTGGCAAGTGCTTGTCGCAGTCGTGATTGCGTCGCTTGCGAGTGCTGTGTGCGACTCGATCCAGATCGGCATTGCCGCAGAGATTGTCGGCAACTTCCCAGCACTCTCGCTGCTGCACGCTCGCGTTGTGTGCGTCGCACTCACGGTGCCTGCGATCGTGATCGCGACCAAGAACTACAACATCATTGACCTCTTCCTCATCGCAGACCTGCTCTGCACAGCTGCAGTCGGGCCGATGCTGCTCGGTGCTTGGACGCGTACGACTGCGCTCGGTGCTCACGCAGGCTCAGTGGCTGGACTGCTCACGATCTTTGTCTGCGGGGTTGCGTACAAGGGCTCGTTCGTGGGCGGCTTTGAGTGGTTCGTGCTCCCCGAAGGGCTCTACAGCTACAACAGCATGATTACGTTCATTGTGACGCTTCTCGTGCCAGTGGCCGTGACTCTCGGCGTCTCGCTCGCAGTGCCGGCGAAAGGACCGTTCCGGAGCGCGTACCTGCCGGCGATGAGTCCAGGCAACCTCGCGTAGTAGGTAGGCAGACTTTTTGGAAGCAAGCAACCTACTTCGTACTTAGTAGGAAGACAGCGGTATTCTAATCACCATGCAACATCGTTGTCGACATGTTTAGTAGTATCGTCACGTTTGTCTGCATCGATGGACAGAACAAGCAGAGAGCACTTGAGGGGATACACCAGAACGGACTGACGGGCGGGACAGGAGAGCAAAGCGCGTTTATTCGGCGTCGCCGTGACGTTGTTTCTGGGATTTCGTGGATGTGAGGGTGGTGTGGGAAGCCGACGGAGCTCGTTGACGACGACTACTGGCGCGTCCAGACTTCCTACCTCCCGTAAACAGCAGCGGTAGTGGTGGCAACTGACAGCGAAGCAGTGGCGTCCGAGAGAAGCGCCGCCCTCCTCCTCCCGTGGTGATAGATACGTACGTAGTGGCTAAAAGTGGTCGAAGATCTCGAACGCGGCCTTGTCGTCCCCGAAGAGCACGGCCGAGTCGTCCATGGGCGAGTCTGGGTACTCGTCAAAGTTCTGGTGGTCACCTGGACCGCCCACGTGCGGCAAGTACGGCGGCGACTCTGCTCGACTGAGTACGGCCTCCCAGTCGACCCGAGAGAAGTACTTGTGCTTCTTCACGTCTTCAGAACCGCCGCGTAGACATCCTGACAAGAGAGAGAGAGAGAGAGAGAGAGAGAGAGAGAGCGAGAGAAGCGATAAGTCAGACACCACGAGTGAGAACCCTCGACACTCAGTGACCCGCAACGGCCATCCCCCGTCCAGGACAACGCTGAGCGTCGTCTCGACGCACCAAGACGCTTCGTTCGGTCCTGCGACAGCAGTCTCTTGATCAGGTCCTTGGCTTTCGAGTCTATGTGCTTGGGGAAGTCGACCTTGCCGTTCAGGATCTTTTGGTAGATCCCAAACGGGTTCTCGTCGTAGAACGGCGGGTACCCCGCGAGCATCTCGTAGATGAGCACGCCGAGCGCCCACCAGTCGACCGACTTGCCGTGGCCTTTGCTCTGGATGATCTCTGGGGCGAGGTACTCGGGCGTCCCACATAGCGTCCACGTCCGGTCTTCCACGATCTTTGCGAAGCCAAAGTCTGTGATCTTGATCGACCCCTCGGACGTAATCAGCAGGTTCTCAGGCTTGAGGTCCCGGTAGATAATGTGCTGTGCGTGCAAGTACGCGATTGCGAGCACGAGCTGCGTCGTGTAGTAGCACGCGACGTGGTCTGCGAACCGCCCTTGGCGCCGCAAGTACGAGAAGAGCTCGCCGCCCTGTACGTACTCGAGCACGAGGTAGAGCCGGCGCTCGTCCTGGAAGTGCCCCAAGTAGTTCACAATGAACGGGTGGTCAATCTTGCTCAAGATCTCGACTTCGCACTTAATGTGGTGCAGCTGCTGGAGCCGCAGAATCTCGCTCTTCTTGAGGATCTTGAGTGCGTGGAACGTCCCAGCATCGCGGAGTCGCACGAGCCGCACGCGCCCGAACGTCCCCGTGCCTGTTGGAAGGTGTGGAGTAGGTCAGTATCGTCCCTTTATACGACCACCAAGCCCCACAGTTGCTACTGTTTGCTGTCCGCACCGAGCGTTGCTAGCAAGTCAAAGTCGTCGAGTCCGTACTGGACGCGCTCCCGTGGTGGCGCTACGGGCATTGCAGCTGAGATCATCTCTTCTGGCGCATCCTGTCCGTCCATGAGCAGCCGAGGATGAGCGTCAGTGCCATCCCTGAACGTGTCGCCTTCCCAACCAGTACGCACCTTCTCGTCCGCCACTTTCTTTCGGAACATCGCAACGCCGCGTCTTCTTCTTCTCCGTCTTTAACAAGCGGCGCTCTCTTCCACACACGCACCACACACACTCACAGCGCACGAGAGTGCTCTGAAGACACTCGCGTGGACGGGTGAGCAGGTACCGCGTGGGTGTTGAGCAGCAGGAAACAACAGACGAGTGCCGACAGGCGGCGGCGAAGCGACGCAGGCGCTTGGGACTCGGCGGCCGCTTGCTTTGCGGGACTT
The DNA here is from genome assembly GCA_023333755.1 of Globisporangium uncinulatum. NCBI lineage: Eukaryota > Oomycota > Peronosporomycetes > Pythiales > Pythiaceae > Globisporangium > Globisporangium uncinulatum. The sequence continues at coordinate 20,468 of JAASFJ010000348.1, forward strand.
CAGGCAGGCACTCGGACTATCTGTGTGATCGACTGTGGGTGTGGGTGGCCGGCCTTGAAGCCGATTCGACCGTGAAAAAGTGACCAGGTCTTGTGAGACCCTTCGATCTTTTCAAGCAGCGTTTCAATTTGAGATTTTTCGAAACAATCAGGTGCAAAGCAGGGGACGTGGAATTTGTGAAATGCTGGACAGTTGTTTTGGCTGGAATAGACAGTGAACGATTTCTCGATACGATAGGTATTGTGTACTTGTACCAGCTTGCAAATTAACGAGCTCAAGAGACTGCGCTCAGAGTGCCCCACGCTGCTGCAGCTGACTTCGCAAACGCTCAATCTCAGCGTGCATCTCGTCCGTGAGCCTCGCCCACTTCTTCATCTCTGCTGTGCTCACGCCACTCAGCTCGTTCACGTACGCCTCCATCGCTGCCTTCTGCTTCCGTAGCTCTGTGCGCTCGAGTAGGAGCTGGTAGATCATCTCGTCCTTCACACGCACTATTCGAGTGAGCTCGTCACGGTCGCTCGTCACGGTGCTCTGGAGTTGTTGAGGCGGAGAACCCTGACGCTCTAAAGGCAACTCGGGTCGTACTTGTGACGGAGACGCTTCTGCTGCTGCTCGCGGGTCGTCGACGCCGTCTCTCCTACGCAAGTCGACCTCGTCAGCAGGTCTGCGATGCAGCGTTTGCCTCTCTCTCGTTAGCGTTTGGCGTGGCTGCTGCCCACGCTTGGACGGATCCTCGTCGTCGTCGTCGCTGCTGGCTGGGGCCAGCGTGCCTCTGGGAGGCGTGTACTCTTTCATCGCAACGTACTGCGCTTGTTCGTAGAGCTCATCGGCGCGCACGATCCGCTTGGCCAGCTTGCCGCTCGAAGGAGATTCCCGCTTGTCTGTGATGAATGACGGAGGTGACCGCAGCACGGCCTGTGAGATTAGTAAGAGACACCCTCAGGTAGTAGACACACCTGAAGCTGCTGCCTCCACCCACCTCCCACGAGATGCCGCCGCACAAACGCCTCAATCTCGTCGATCAGCTCCACATCCGCCTCCATCGCTTCGAACACTTCCACGACTGCATCGTCGGCCTGCTTCGGTTTCTCGTACTCGATGCTGTCGTCACTGGCGTCGTCCAAGTCCTTACGGTCGTGCGCGCGGGAGTGAAAGTGTCGGTCATTCCAGCGTGCGAGTGCTCGCGACGCGCGGTCGTTCGTGGCTCCGCCTCGTCCGTGTCGCCACTTGGACGTTGGTGTCTGGACCGCCCTTCCTCGCCTCTCTCTTCCACCCGTTTGCTGTCGCGCGAGGGTGTCACGAAGTCTCGACATCTTTGTTGCACGGAAGCCACAGAAAGAAACACCATAGAGACCCCCCCCCTCAGTTGTTGGCAGCGGAGGAGTTCACTCGTAGACGCTACGCGTGTGGTCCACACCCACCACAACGCCTGCCAGCACCCTGTCTTCTACAGTACTACTCATCCAGCGCCACCACTACGCACCTTGGCGAGTTGGCGCTCTCGTTGGCCCAAGAGCTCGTCTTTCAAGATTGCGCGGAGCCTCCAGAGCGCTCGTTGGAGCTCACCTGTCAGCTTCTTCCGCGTGTCGTTCTCGCGCTTCGTGGGGTCCTCTGGCACTGGTGCAGCGGAGCCGCCACTCGCGTTCGCACTCGCCATCCTCGCTGCTGTCGGCTCAGGCGTCAAATGTGTTGAGAGCGTCGGTGGTTGAGCTGTTTCTACTGCAGATACGCGGTCCAGCACCTCTGGCAGAACTGGAGGCGTTGAGCCGAGAGCCGCTGGTTGTCTCGCTGGCTCTACGGGGTCTGTTGCTTCGAGGGTCTGCGTGGCCGACACTGCCAGCTGCTGCCGTGCACTCGCGTACCCGACGTCCTGTGCAAAGACCACCAGCTGCCGCCGGAAGTCGTCGAAGAAGCGCTGGAACTTGTCAAGCGACAGCGTGCCAGCGTGATCGATGTCGTAGCGCTCAAAGAGCTGCCCAGCCTCGAACTCCGAGTTGGCACGCGAGCGCTCAAAGCCGAGTGGTGTCCCACTGGCGTCTGTGAGCGGCCCAGCGTAGTCGCGTAGTAGCTGAAGAAAGTCGTGGCGGGAGATGGCTCCGGAGCGCCGACCGTCGTATCGACGGAAGAGCTGCACGGCGTCAGCGTCGAGTGTGAGCGGCTGTGGACGAGCGGCGGGTGATAACGCATCTGTTGCTGGTGCAGCGTGTGATAGCTCGTCTGCTTTGGCGGCGCTGTTGCTGGTGTCGGTCGCAGCCTTCCTGGCCCGACTGCTGGGCTTCTTAGCGGACTCGGTGGTGTCACGCGAGCGTTTACTCGGCTTTTTGGAGCTGCTGGCGGGCGTATCGCTCTTGGACTTGGACTTGGGTTTGTCCGATCGCTTCTCCTTGCTGCTTTTGGTCGTGGGAGCGCCGACGACCGACCGCTTCTTGCTCTTCGCCCTGTCGTCGTCAGCTGCCATGATGGTCGGACTCGCCTTGGTGGACTTCTACTTGACCAAGCTTCAAAAAGCTCCAATGATGCAGACGTCGTTTCGATTGGAATCATCGAATCGCATATAGTTTACTCGATAGGTTTATATGCACCTCAGAATTGTGGACTGGCTAGTATCTGTTCAGTTCGGCGCCACCAGCTCTGTCTGCCCTTACTTTATCAAAGCCTCTCCTCCACTTCCAGTTCCAGTCTTGAGATGGTCGTGTCGATGGTGCGGCGGCGACCGTGGCGCACAGCGGCGGCGGTCGCTGCTCTCGCGCTGCTGCTCGCAGCGTCCGCGTCCGCGTCTACAGCAACAGGAAGCACGAGCACCATTGTAGCAGCCACCACGCGCCACCGGGAGCTGCTCGGCTTTGGCGCGGCAGACGGTGCTGACGCCTCTGCTGTCGTCGCGGGACTCGGGGAGCGCACCGATAAATCGGTGGACGACCTCGTGAACACACTCATGGACAACATCGGCTCTGGAGAGGCAGCACCGAAGAATGACGAGGTCGCCACAGGTGTCACGCCGACGCCAACCATAGCGCCAACGGGAGCGCCGACCAGTACACCAGTGACGACACCCCCGACAAGCGTAGAGACTACGACAACACCGACGCCAACGGGAGCGCCAATTGGAACGCCGACGGTAGTGCCGACACCAGTGACGACACCAGCGATAAGCGCAGAGACTACGACTACGACGCCAACGGCAGCGCCGACTCCCGCTTCGCCAGCTGATTCTGTAGGTCCCACAAAAGCGGAGAAGACGCCAATTCCCACGACGGTAGATAGTAGCACAAGCGACACTGGTGGTAACAACAGCGCCGACGGATCCGGACCGGAACTCGGACAGGACGAGCTGCCGACGGGCTCCGGCGCAGCCAACGAGCCGACAGAGGAGAACTTTGTGATACCGGCAGCGACGCCCGCGCCAGTAGAAACGCCAGCTCCGACGCCGTCGTTGGTGCCGACAAACAAAGACAATGTGGTGGTGAAGCCTGTGATGCTGACGCCGACGCCGACAGCAGTGCCGACGTTCGCACCGACGGCGGTGCCGACCGTGGTACCTTCAGTGACTCCGGTGCCAGTTACGCCGGTGGTCGTGAACGTCGCAGACGTGGTGAAGGTGACGACGCCGGCAGTCGCAGATAAGGCTAAGGCCGGGATCGGACAGGTCCACGCGCCGACGTACAGCGGGTCGCTTGCGAATGCAGTGAGCGGCGTCGGGAAGAGCACGTCAGAGCCAGACTTGCCACAGTTGACGAAGAAGCACAGACAGCCGCCGCCACCGGCCACCGGGGACGACGCAACAGAGACGCAATCGGTCGAGAGCTCCAGTACGAGCAGCGGCAACATGTACAGCATGGGCACGGTCTCGATCCTGTCGATCGTCGGCGTGATCGTCGGCATCTGCGCCATCGTCGGGATCTTCGTCGTGATCAACCGGAAGAACTACGGTGCCGACAGCAGCGACGACGAGCTGCCGGCCGCATACGGCGGCTACCGCATCGACGGCAGCTCGATCGCGCGGCTCTCGCCCACGTTCCTGCACAACGGCGACAGTTCGATGGTCGGGAGCCGCGTGGGGGCGGGGGCAGGGACGTTTGATCACGACCGCACGTCGTCGTCGGGCGAGAGCGGCGAGGAAAAGGTGTCGTACTTTGGCAGCAGCTACGGCTTCGACAACTACTTGGCGCAGAACCATCCTCTCGCTAAGAGCAACAACAGCAACAGCGGCGGCACCAACGGCAGTGCCCTGCTCGCGTCGGACCTCAAGATGTCGATCGCCTCGTCTGTGATGAGCTCCGAGAGCGAGTCGTGGAGCTCCGTGATGGAGTCCGAGCAGGGCACCACGTCGCGGTGTACGCGCGACACGACGCTGAGTACGCTCACGACGACCCCCCACTCGGACTGGGATGGCTCGTCGCGCCGGATGACAATGGGCGCCGACGCAATGAGCGACACGAGCAGCAACTACCGCTTGACGCGCGCGTCGTCGCGTCTGTCGTTCGGCCGCGACACAGTGCGTGAGGAATCGGTCGCGTCGATAGCCGAGTCGGGTACCAGCACCTTCTACCGGGGCAGCGCAGCGAGCAGCGTCGGGCGATCGACGAGCTACTCGGAGTTTACGCGCTCAACGGACGCGGGCTCGTCCATCTACAGCCTCACGTCGCCGTAGCTACTGTCACCGGCGGCAGTGGATTGGTGGCCGAGTGAGAGCGCTGTGTTGTTGAAAGTGTTAGCATGTCGTGAGTGTTGCGTTTCAATGGAACCTCCTGCGTATGGAAGACTCCCGGTCCAGCTCATAAACCTGGCAGTAGCTTTGTGACCGACCACCTCTGGAATTTGTGTCACAGTAACACAATTTCAAAGGGTCTGGTATCTCACTTTTCAGAAAGGTGGCACTCTCCTATCTCACTTTTCAAAAAGACGCAGCACTCCAAAAAAGAGGTCGCTTTCCTGGATCACTTCTCAAAAAGACAGCTTCGACAAACCGAAATTCCTCAGTCATGTCGTGCTCGACCCTTGCTTCCACCATTTACGCGGCTGTTGACATGACTGCTGCGTTCGTCGCTGTCTCCGTCGCTGGCATGCTGGTTGCGACCGGCATGTTGTATGCCGTCGACGTCATCGCCGTCGTCACTCTGTACACCTCGAGCCCGCCACCACCGCCG
>JAASFJ010000349.1:0-25603 GCA_023333755.1 Globisporangium uncinulatum
AATTGCCTCCTTCAAAGCGCACATCGCCCGCGCCCAGCACCGTGCTGTCGTCGACAAGTTCGACGATCTGTTCGAGCAAATGGAGGAGGTGGCGGCAGGCGACAGGGAGAGAGCGATAGACAAGCTGTTCACGGTAGATGTTGTAGTCGCGATGCGTTGGGCACAAGAGGCGTGGAGCCAGGTGACAAGCGCAACCGTGTCGAGCTGTTGGCGACACACTCAGGTGTTAGATGAGGACGTGTACGAGCTGATTGAGAGTGTTAGAAAGCTGCGAGTGCAACCGCCATCAATGCGGGCACTTTCATGCTGAGAAAGGCCCAATTTTTTCACTATCAGATTGTTGCCTGTTACTTCGCCAGATTAATTACCTCTTACATTCAATACATTTACTCTAAAAAATGATGTAACATATTGGGAGTACGATGTGTACTATAGTACTACACCTTTTCCAGTTCCGTCGCAGAGTCGCCAAATTCAAAGCAAGAAAGTCCGGATTCAATAACAGAATCGCCAAATTCCATTGCAGCAACCTTCTCAAAACGATAAACCATCCGATCCCGATTTTATCGAGGCTGCAATCATTGGTTGGAGAAGGCGTTCATTCGCGATTCTTCATGCACTCACAGCGTCAGACACCAAATCCGTACACATGCCACACTGTCTGTGTAGGTGATAATCAGCGTAAGCTTCATGTGTGATGCCGCACGCGCTGAGGAGTCGTGGGCAACGCTTGCAGGCGTTCTTAACTTGTCCTACAAAATGGTATGATCTTGCCTGAACAAAGCAGTCCTCTCACAACTGGAGAGCGACGGTATGTGCGCACGGCAGCAAGCGCGACAAGTAAGTCTTCCAAGAGTATTCCTTGAAAGCGTAGACAATAGTCATTTGTGCGCGAGGTGCACACTGAACACGTCCACATTCCACCACGACTTCCTCATGCTTCATGATATGACCAGTTGACAAGTTGACGTGTTGCTGATGAATGTGTACAAGGTTTTTTCTATGTGAGGTATTACATTAGACGGTTTCTGCAACGGAATTTGGCGATTCTGTTATTGAATCCGAACTTTCTTGCTTTGAATTGGCGAGTCTGGGACGGAACTGGAAAAGGTGTGGTACACATTTGTGGCGCTGTTGCGAAAGGAAGGCAAGGTGTCATGGTCACCTCGAGCCAAGCACAGCGTTCTGCGCGCGCATGGATGTCTTGTTACGCTGTGTGTGGCATGTGCGTTTAATAGTTCAGCGCAATCATTAGGCAACAATGTATCCCCCAGACTGGAGGCATGACAAGCCGCCCTACTTCACCTTACAACCAGCAACGGAGCGCAACCCACAAACGGGAGCAGACGCCGCGAACTTAGCGCGCTGTTCTCATCAAATGGAGCAGAGACGCCAGACGCAGCGATGACGGCGGACAGTATTACGGCTCGCGAGTGCTTCGCATCAAGCATTACGTTCTCAGACGACCACGAACCAGCAGGTACTGAGGCGCCAAAACTGTCGAGGAGTCGAGATTGAAGCTCGCTCAAGTTTGACACGCGGCTATCTTTTTTACTTGCGATTTGCCCTTGTGCGGGATTATTTCGTGCGATCAAAACAAAATACATTTTTACTCTTGGTCTTTCAAGGGTGTATGGACATTCTATACAAGGGGAAAACGTAAATTTCTTCTGAACCTTCGTGTGCGCACCAATCAGCGTGCGGGCATTGCAAAGGATCTCGCAGGTCGACCAAAATAGATGATCTGGCTGTCTTTCTATTTCAAGCGCTGTTTGAAGCGCGAGCGGGTCACAGCGCTTTCGAGAGGGAACGCGTGTTCGCAGAGGAAAAGCTCACTCGCCTGCCTGCCGCGCGTCGCGTTGCCACCCCCGCCTTCATCGCGTGCTCGCTCGCTCACTCACACACAAGCGCCTCAAGCAGCAGACATCGTCGCCCGCAACCGCACCACCGCACCCCTCTCCCCCTTTTTGGATACCATGGCCCCGTCGAAGAAGAACGCTGCTGCCGCCAAGCCGGAGGACTTTGGGCTCTCGGAGAGCGAAGTGCGCTCGATGCTCATCGGTCGTGACGGGCAGCTCTCGCGCGACTTCGAGGCGGTGCTCACGAAGCTTTTCATCTCGTTCCTCGAAGCGCCGACTGACCGCGCGCTCTCGCTCGAGAAGCTCAAGGAGTTCAGCCGGATCTGCAACGACGGCACGCCGTTCTCGGACAACGAGATCAAGGAGATCCAGACGTACTTCCAGTGCGACGAGAACAAGGGGCTCACGCTCAAGGGCTTTAAGGACATGTACCACACGCAGTCGAGCGCGGAGCCCATGGAGACGTGGAAGGACATGAAGAAGCTCGGGTGAGTTGCCGTCTTGGAACAAGAGCGCATGGGATGGATAGTGGTGAAGGAGGAGGAGGAATGGTGGCAGTCCACTCACGCGCGTTGCGCGCTTGGCGTGTGTGTGAATCGCAGCTACGAACAGGAGCTGCTGGACAAGCGTGAGGCAGCGCTGCTGTGCCGCGTGTGCAAGTCGACAGCGAGCCTCGTGTGCTCCCGCTGCAAGGTCACGCGCTACTGCGGCGCCGACTGCCAGAAACAGGACTGGAAGAGCACGCACAAGAACACGTGCAAGCCCGCGCTCGGCTAGGCGACGCAGCTCGACCACCACTACTACTACACGGGGGAGACCTGCGCCACGTTTCCGTTGAGAAGCAGCGCGTGCGCCGTCCGTTGTGTCCCTTCCTTCCCTCTTGCTACGAGTGCATTTGCGCGTGGGGGGAAGAGCACACACGGCGGCGTACGTGTGGACTTTGGCGGATGTGCGTGTGGGCTCCCGATAGGACACCAGCGCGTTGAAATAGGCAGCGAGAGGATGGCGGAGGCGCTCGCAGCGGCGCCGACGACTGAAGGATATGCGTCGCGACGGCGAAGGACCAAACAGCCATAAACAAATACAGCACCACCCCCGCCACCTCCAGCTCCAGTACCCACAAGCAGTGATTGACATACTTTACTTGGGTGCGTCAATCGCTGGCTCTTTTGATAGTGAAAAAAGCACGAGGTGCTCAACTTGCAGCTCAGTTTTGGATTCATCGAACTCTGGCTCTTTGACTTACGATGCTCTCTGCAACTTCGTCCACACGCATGCGTCGCCTGTCACTTTGGTCCCGCGCAAAAGGAGCGCGGCGTTCGTCGCTGACTGCTCCCAACACCGGATGCTCTGCCCACTCTCAGATTTTTGCGGCAACGCACACGTCGCCAACCATCAACGCAGCTGTGAACAATGACGGCGGCTGCCGCACTCCTAACGCAACTGGTGTTGCTCGCACTCGCACTCGCGAGCGCCACTGATTCCAATGTCCTCGACCGTCGCGCAAATAACAAGGCGGAGACCACAGCGCTGCTGGCTGGTGCAGCCAGCCGCCAGTTCCACTTGAGCATCGCTGGCACGGCCACTGCCAATGCCAAGCTTGTGCACTACACGCTCGACTGGGTCACGCCAGCCGACACCACTAGCTCGCAGCTCGTGTACGGCATGTCGGCGGACGCGCTCACAACGCGCGTGGACGCCAAACTCGCGGGTGTCGTGGACGAGGGCTTAGGTAGATCAGTGGCGTGCTGGTCTGTGGTCGTACAGAACCTCGCGGAGGGTACGACGATCTACTACGCGCTCGCGAATGACGTTACTGGCGGCAAACCGAACAGCTTCACGGTGCCGAGCAGCTTGAGCTTCACGTGGGCAGTGTTCGGCGACCTGGGAGCGCCGCTCCAGAAAGCGGCGTCCGGCGTGTCGCTGCCCGCACTCAAGAACGCGCTGACCACCGACAAGGCGTACCACGGCGTGCTCAACATTGGTGACCTCGCGTACGAGCTCGTGGGCCCGAACGGGAAGAACTACATGGAGGAGCTCGAGTCGATCACGTCGCGAGTGCCGATGCAGACCACAGTGGGCAACGTACGTCAACGAGTATAGGAGCAGCTGGGGCAGTGATAGCAGTCCAGTGAGTCGTGGTACTGACTGGCGTTACGGGCCCATGTGTGTGTGGTTTGTTTCATGTGTTGCTGCAGCACGAGTACCAGTACGGTGCGGCTCCTGACTTTGCGGTCCAGAACTACTACCGCCGCTTCTCGGGCCTGACGCTGGGGGCCGGCACGCTGAGTGGCTCGTACTCGAACGAGTTCTACAGCTTCAACGCAGGACTCATCCACTTTGCGTTCATCAACACGGAGATCTACGGTGACGAAGCCTTCGTGGCGCTGCAAGCGGACGGGAAGACATGGAAAGCTGACGAAGCTGCACGGAAGGCAGCCGGCGCTGCGCAGGCGAATTGGCTCGCGTACGACCTCAGCCGCGTGAAGCGGACGGAGACACCGTATGTGATCGTTTGCGGCCACCGCCCGCCGTTCAAGACCCCTGGTCCACTCAGCACATCGGGCAACAAGTTTGCGACCGAGATCATTCCAGTCATGAGCAAGTACGAGGTCGATCTGTACTTGGCCGGCCACGAGCACACGTACTTGCACTTTGAGGCGTCGACGTTCGAGGAGTACGACGTCCCGCCCATTCTCATCAGCGGCAGCCCCGGCAACAACGAGTTCATCCGTGAAGAGGCCGAGCTGAACATCAAGGACTTTGAGTGGAAGACACTCATTCCCAAGTACGGCTTTGGGTTCCTCACTGCGACGCCAGAGAGTCTGAAGTGGCAGTGGGGGTCAGCGGCCTCGGACGGGTCGCACAACCCAAAGCCAGCGAAGTGGAGTCTCGAGGACGAGCTGACGTTCCCTCGTCGGTCGTCCTTTGCGGCGAGCGCACCAGAGGGCAAGCCAGTGAATACCCCAGGTGAGATCTCGAAAGTCTGGCCCAGCTCAACGAATGGTACGCTCCCCACTCCTGATTCCGATAGTATACGTACGCTACTGGATGTGGGTAGCATGCGAGCTCACTCGTATCGTGGCTGTCGGTCGCTGTGTCCTTTGCAGAAACTGGAGGTGGCAGCGGCGGCCGAGACGGCTCGGAAGACACGTTGTCTACTCCCTCGAACTCGAGTTCGCCCCAGTTGTCGAGCCCGCCTCCGTCGTCGAGGGCCAGCAGTTTGTTTGACGTCCAGAAGCGATATGTCGGGTCTACTGTCGTGCTCATGGTGCTGTCGTGGGTGCACCTGTAGATTGATTGGTCGGTGTCCATCCCTCAACAACAGCGGTTCGAGTCAACCACTTCCATTGCCTCACAGTGTTCGTTCTATTGACGCATCGGCCGCTCTCGCACAGTCTATGCCCGCGACTCGTACACGCGGGATGGAATGAGGCTCGAGAAGTCTGCGCGCTGCTCCAACGCGTGCGCGACCTGGAGAACTTTCGCCTCTGCCTGCCGAGCGCCCATGAGCTGGAGACCGAGCGGGAGGTCGCCCTTGGTCGTCAGCGACGCCGGGATCGAGATCGCTGGGATGCCCGCCATGTTGGCGGGGATTGTCATGACGTCGTTCAAGTACATCGCGACAGGGTCTTCTTTCACGAGCTTGTTATGCACGGCAAACGGCCCCGACGGAGTCGTGGGCGTCATGAGCACGTCGATGCCGTGCGTCCCAAACGCGTTCTCAAAGTCGTAGCGGATCTTCTGGCGGACGAGTACTGCGCGCTCGTAGTAGTCGCTCATCGCGCCAGCCGAGAGCACGAACGTGCCCGAGAGAATGCGGCGCTGAGGGTTGAGCGACAGCGAACCAACGCATAGCGAGCGACCGCTGTCAGTTCCAAGCGCCACGTTTGCTGCTCAAGAGAATGCAACAAGACGGTCAGGTCAACCTGGACTTCCTCGCCAAACCCTTCTGAGCGTGTGCGGCAGTAGAGATCATGCAGAGCGTCAGACTGGTCGCTCTGGGTCTCCAGCTCAATGTCCTTCGCCCTAGACACGCACGCCATCGAGTGAGTCAAGTTAGTCACGACGGTCGGTCGCTCCAAGCAGCTACACGCAAGACGGACTGACCGGTAGCCGTAGCGCACGCCGTCGTAGCGAGAGAGGTTCGACGACGCCTCAGCACACGCGATGATGTAGTACGCTGGGATGCACAGCTTCGTGGTCGGGAGCGATACGCTCACGATTTGAACGCCTGGTGGTCACATTCGCCATCCAAATCACAGCATCAGTGCCAGCACTCGAGCCCCTCTCTTCGCGCTCGAACGACAAGCAAAGAGCAGCGCACCAGCACGACGGAGCCACTCGATGCCCTTGTCCCACACGTTGAGGATCTCGTCCGGCAACTCCTTTACAAAGTACTCGTGCGGGACGCCAACCCGGACCCCAGTCAAGTCGGCATCGCGCGACTCCAACGACTGCTCGATCGTGCTGTTGCACTGCAAATATGAGGATGGGGCAGCACATGTACGGTTAACCGACAGCCAACAGCCAGTAGTCGACGGCTACCTTCCGAGAGCGCACGGACGGACCCAGTCCGACGGCAGCTCCTCCGTCATACACGTCGAGTCCTTCTCGTCCGGTCCAGCGATCGCTTTGAGAACCGCCGCGGCGTCACTGATGGATCACCGAGTCAGTCCCAGCGCTGCTCTCATCGACGCAAGCGTACAGCACGCAGAGGAAGGTAGGTACATAGGTGCCTTCTGCCCGTACCCGACGGTTCGAGTAAAGATACCAGGCGTGTCCAGTGAGCTTGCGTACGAGATCATCCCATGGCGAGACACTCGGCCATACGACGGCTTGAGCCCCACGATCCCACAGTACGCCGCCGGCTGCGAGAACCGTCACAACACACCACCGTCAGCAGAAGCAGCAACGAAACAGCAGCAGCATTTGTGAAAGCACAGGCACTAACTAAACCACCGACTCGAGACACACCTGGCGAACAGAGCCGCCCGTATCCGAGCCGAGCGCCGCGAAGCAGCAGCCGGCTGCGACTGCTGCTGCGCTGCCGCCAGAGCTGCCACCGGCGACGACCGCGTCGTCCTCCAAGTTGGCGGACCACGGATTGATTGTCGCGCCGAACTTGGAGTAGAGCGTCCCAGAGCCCATCGCGAACTCGTCCATGTTGAGCTTCCCAAGCGGTACTGCGCCTTGTGCGAGCAGCCGCGCCGTCGCTGTGGACTCGTACGGCGACACGAAACCTGGACACACACACAACCCTCAGTCTCTACAAGCGCACGTCCAAGCCAGCTCGCTTCCCGCCTCCCGCACCGTCGAGGATCTTGGACGCCGCGGTCGTCGGCACGCCCTCCATGCAAAACAGGTCCTTCACGCCGACCGGGATGCCATCGAGGACGCCCAGTGCGCTGCCCGTCGCACGGCGAGCGTCTGACGCCTCAGCGAGACGCAATGCGCGCTCAAAGTCCGTGTACACGAAGGCGTTGAGCGCGCGTGTGGATTCCACCTGCGCGATGCATGCGCGTGTGAGCTGCACGGCTGTGACTTGGTGTGCGTCGAGTGCGGCCGCCGCCTGGAGCAGGCTCTTGCGGCTCCAGTCGCTGGCGGCACGCGTGCTGCTTCGAGATGAATAATAGAAATGAGAGCAATGACCCAAGGCTTTGGTAAAGCACCTGATGACGCGCGCACGCACCTCAGCACCGATATGCGAGCGTGGCCGCGGACAGCGGCGCTGGTGCACCACATCTTGGTCGAAATTGATGCGGGTTAGCGAGCGCCTCGGACTTTACGAATCGTTAAGTTCGATCTGTGGGGATTTACGGTCTATTAGATCCGGAATGCCATATTTGGTAATTACACATTTTGGTAAAAAGTATTTTGACGCGGGCCAACAAACTTGGCTGGAGTGGCTGGAGGAGAATAGTTGGCTGGCGACGAGCGCCACAGCCACCTTCCACTTGCGCTGCCCATTATTTCCATCCACAAGACGGCGATTGAAAGGTGCGTCCGCGTGTATGGAAGTGCGTGTGCATGGCGTATGAAAGACCCGGGGAAGCAGCCCGCATCCACGCAGCAGCAGCAGCAGCAGCAGTGCTCAGGCTGACAGCAGCAGGTTCACAGGTTCGGCGACCAACAGAGCAACAGGAGGGGAGCCACGCACACCAGACATCCATCCGACAGTCGCCTACTACGTCAAATGGCTTCTCGGCGGTGCAATGGCGTATCGAATAGCTGCAACTCGCAGTCATGCGAGAACGAGAGAGCGACACTGCTGCTGTCGCTGCTGCTGCTGCTTCTCGGCCAATGGCGTGTGGAACAAAGGAGGATCCATTCGTGTGTGTGCGCGGAAGGCGACCCACAAGCGACTGACTGCGTTCCTTGTGCCACTGCCACTGATGCAGATGTCCAGCGACACGCTCACCTGGCTGCTGACGAAGAACACGTCGTCGTTCCTCGTCAAGCGTAACGGCAATGAGTTCGCGAAGGAGAAGTTCAACCTGCTGAACCAGAACTCGCGCAAGTACTCGGGCTTTGCGTCGACGAAGGCGGTGGACATCTCGCTGAACGACAAGAAGATCACGCTCACGACGAAGATCGCCAAGGCCGCGCGCAAGCCGGCGAAGGCCGACAACGTGGTGCCGCTCCGCAAGGGCGCCCGTGGTGGTGCGAACACGATCCGCGCCAACATCTCGCGCAACTACTACCGTCGCGACTTGAAGAAGGCGGCGCTCGCCAAGTGGTCGCAGCTCTCGACGGTCGCCAAGGTGGAGAAGGGCGTGCTTAAGAAGAAGGCCATCCGCAGCCGTCGCACAAAGGCGTAAAGCTCCGTCTGAATACAGGCCCAGACGGACGGACGGATGGACGGAGGCGAGATGCCTCTGTCGTCGTGCTGTGCGGTGGCTCATGACGAACGGACCGCGGACATCGAGTGGAAATAATAGCTGCGCGCTTGAATACACGCCCTCCTCTCTCGCTCTCTCGTGGGGTGGGAGCGCAACTGTTTAATCGCCATACACTCGAGTCTCTCTTCCTCTTTTGTGACACACGTCAGGAGTGACCATGTGCCGCTATCATTCCAGTTGATATCGACTTTGTCGAACCGTCGCTGGGGACCAATTGGTCGCCTGCCAGGTCACTCGCACAGATCAACCACCCAACCCTTGACATGCCGAGTTTGCGCACAGGAAGCGGTGCGGTGCACGACCTCCGGTCGTCCAAGAACCTCATCGGCGCGTCGCCCAGCAAGTGCGACGTCGTGGTGCGCCACTCAGGCGTGCGCGATCTGCACGCGCTGCTGACGCTGGCACCAGACCGAGCTTCAGCGACGCTCGTGCCATTCTCAGCGGCGGACAATGGCGTCTGCTACCTCAACGAGCGCGTAGTGCCGGTTGACGGTGCCGCAGTGGTGCACGGCGACCGAATCGCGTTTGGTTCGCGTGACACCAACAGCTTCACGTTTGAGATAACAGGACCATCGACAGCTCAACAGCGTCGGCTGCAGCCGACAACAAACAGTGCGAGCCGTATCAGTGCGTCGTCGTTTCGACGGGTCCTCGATGCGCTCCGTGGCGATCGCTACATGACCAGTCCTCCATCTCGGTGCACAAGCGTCACAGCTCATCGAGCAAGTGCTGCTACTGCTGCTGTTGTTCCTCCCCGACCAACTCGACTGAACTTGGCGTCTTCGCCAGCACCCAAGCAGATCAACGGAAGCTCGAGCTCTGCTTCCAGCACCCAGCTTGACAGGTCCCTGCTCGACGCGTCCTCAGACGCACTCTTGAGCGAGTTCGTGGAACGCAAACTGCGCCAAAGCTCATCGCGGAGACGAGCGAAGCCGGTGGCGCTGGAGCCGCCGCCGTCGCTCTCATCCTCCAACGTGAGCTCGGTGCAGTCGCTGTCGGCAGCGCTCGACAACTCGTTTTTGGACCGGACGACGCAGCGCGTGAGCACAGCGAGTGGCAACGGCGACGCGGACGCACCTGCGGACTTGCGTCTGTCGACTACCGAGCGGAACGCAGCAGAGATTGAGAAGCTTCGGCTGTCGCAGCAACTTCGCGAAGTCAACAGCGTACGTACGTTACGCTCGCTTGTGGACGCTGACTGCGAGAACTTGCGATGGCGACGGTGAAGGGCTGCTGCTCACAGCGCGATACGGTATTGGAACCAATAGGTTCTTACGGGGCAGACGAACTTCCAAGGGAGCTACTTGGCCGCGGACGCTTTGCTTACGCGACACCCAGAGCGAGCCAGTGGGCGTGGCGTCCTCGACGCAAGAGCCGACGGTAATGCCAGTGACGAAGATGCCGAGTCCGACAACACCGACGAACTGCCTGCCATGGTGGAGAAGAAGCCCCCACTCACTTGTTCCAGCGTCCCAGCAGTCAGTACGCCAGCTTCCGCCCCATCTTCGCAGCACCAGCTCGATTGGAGCGTCAACGGCGATGTTAACGACAGCCTCAATGGCTCGCTCCCGGACTCAGAGGAGCCTGTGCGCAGCCCGCAGCACAGAAAGCCGCGCCTCGCAGAGCTCGTCAAGTCTGCCGTGCACGTCTCGAAACCACCCCCGCTTTCTTCAACCGTTCCACTCACTGCAGCGTCCGAACAGGTGATGCCCCACAGGCAGCAGCATACTGCGCTACACCAGCAGCTCATCGACCGCACACTGCGCCACAAGCGCCAGGAGCTCGTCACGCAGGCGTTTGTGCGCTGGCGCCGCGGACTCCACATCCAGAGCCAGCGTCGACAGACGCGAGCCCAGCAGCTCCATCACTTGCGCACGAGACTCGTCCGGCGGAGACGGAACCGCGCGTTCAGTGAGTGGCGAGCGCTTGCGAGCCTGTCAAGCCAAGTGCTCAGCTGCCGCGTGGACGCCTTCCAGCAACGCGTCGCGAGCCGCACGCTTGTGGGAGCGTGGGCGCGATGGACGCTGCGCCACTACGCGCACTCACTCCGCCGCCGTCAGTTGCTCCGAAATGCTCTGCGCAGGCTCCGTGTGATCGTTTTACAGCGGGCGCTCCATTCGTGGTCGCGCGTCTCTCGCGAGCTCCAGTGGCGCGAGCGACTACAACAGAGCCAGCACACATTTGCACGCACGTGGGACGAGCGAATGGTGCACGTCGCCCAGCAGCAGTACGCGCATCGCGTTGCTCAGCGACTGACGAGAGTACTGCGCGACTGGCGCTCGCTCACAGCCAATCGGCGCCAGCGACGCTATGTGCTGCGGAAGCTCACGTTGCGCAGGTCTGCGAGGCTCATGGCGTGCGGGTGGCGCAAGTGGGTCGGGCTGCTTTTGCTGCTACGACGACAAGTCGACGCTGCTGCTGTTGCGACGGCGGCTCTGGACGACCGCAAGAAGCAGCGTGAAGAGCTCACAAAGGAGCACGAGCTGCTGCGGCAGCAACTCGAAGCGAGAGACAAGCGGCTTCAAGAACTTCACGCTCAAGTTCGCAAGCGCGACGCAGACATCCAATGGCTGCAAGACCAGCAGCAACAGCAGCAGCGAGAGAGCGAGGCGCATGAGGTGTGTTTGCTGTCGTGCAGGTGGCGCTTGTTGCACTTCCGCGCTAAAGTACGACTGACCACCACTCTGCTTCCCAATTGAACCAGGCGAGTCGATGGCGCAATTGGAGCACCAGCCTCGAGACGTTCCTGGAGAGTGCAGTGAAGCGGGTGCATGCCTTGCGTGAGAAGCTCGTTACCATCTTCTCTCCTAACCACGCACCCCACGTTGACGACTCCGCTTGTCCTTGCGCAGTGCGACTGCCACATCGCTCAGGTCGGCCGCGACCTCGAGCGGATCCTCGCGCTCGCAGAGGACGACGTCGCGGGCGCGCGCTTCGCCGCCGCCAGCGCACTCGTGCAGGTCGTGCTCGAACAGAAAGTCTACAACAGCAACGAGCGCGTGCAACTCCAAGACGAATTGCTGCAGCGGCGGCAGCGACAAGATCCGTCCGCCAAGACGCTCTGCTTGGACGAAACGAGCTCAGAGGCGCCGCTGAGTTCGCACGCAAAGTTCCTACGTGACATGCTCGAGCAGGTACGTTCAGCTCCTACGGCCTATATAGCCAGTGTCCCACTGCTGAACGAACGAGTCGCCAGCCTAACGTCTCGTGCTGTGTAGCGTATCACCCGCCTCCACCAACTTCTCAGTGCGATCGCAAAGCTCGCGGCCGTGGCTACCAGCAGCAATACGAATGGAACGCAACACCAGCCACTCGACGCAGAGCGCCTCCGCCACAGCTCGTTCCTTGCAGACGCGGTGCGGGAGCGGGAGCAGCGCCATGCCGACGCGATGGCAGCAGCGTTGCTTCGCCTCTGTGCAGCCCCGAACACGATGCCGCCCCCTGCCTAAAAGTCGAGCAGCAGCTGCGCCAGAATTTGTTCTACATGGTGCGGCTCCACTGCAGGGCTATCGTCCACCATGGCTTCCATCTGCGCACGTCGCAGCGCTTCGAGTGCAAACACGCGCAACAGTTCACTGCTGAGCTTCAGCGCGTCCTGGCTGATCTTGGTCACGCGGCTTGCGTCCGCCGACTCGATTTCAATCTCGTCGACGCTGTCGTCGTCGTCGTGGGAAGTGTCTCTTGCAGCGCTGTCGTGTGCGTCAGCGCTGCTGCTGCTGCTCGTCCACACGCTGCGGAAGATGTGCTCCACAAGGCTCGGCTTGAAGCTCGCCATCTTGTGTGTGGGAATGCGCAATACTACACTCACCAACTTGAATATATTATTATGTCTCGAACAGTAAAGTCGCTTGAACTTCAATCCACAGCATTTCACCACCACCACCAGCGCGATGAGTTGCGAGCGTCGCCGTGTGCTTGTCGTGGGCTCTGTGAACGCCGACGTCGTCGTCGAGCTCGAGCGCCTGCCTGCGCGCGGCGAGACAGTCGCGGCTGCCAAGTCAGACACGGGCGTGTTCTTCCCGGGCGGCAAGGGGGCGAACCAGGCGGCCGCGGCGGCGCGCCTTCTCGCACCAGACAGCTCGCTGCACGCTGCGCTCGTGTGTCAGTTTGGCAACGACACGCACGCGCAGGCGCTGCAGAGCGCACTCCACGACGCATGCGTTGACACCTCGCTCGCTGGCCACCCGCCGTGTCCGTCCGGTCAGGCGTTCGTGTTTGTGTACCCAGACGGCGACAATTCGATCGTAATCGTCGGCGGCGCGAACGCAACGTGGCCGTCGCCGCTGCCGTCGTCCGTGGTCGACGCCGTGCAACAGGCAGAGATCGTATTGCTGCAGACTGAAATTCCAGCGCACGTCAACGACGCGGTCGCGCAGGTCGCTGCGGAAGCGCGAGTGCCAGTGCTCTGGGACTCGGGCGGTGAGGACCGCGCGATTCCGGACCACGTGCTGCCGTTCATCTCGTACTTGTGTCCGAACGAGACAGAGCTGGCGCGGCTCGCCGGCTATGACGTAAACAACGCGGACGATGCGGTCGCTGCTGCGCGGATGCTTCAGTCGCGAGGGGCGAATGCGCTGCTCGTGACGCTCGGTGCACAGGGTTCAGTGTTCGTCCCGAAGCGCGCAGACGGGTTAAGTCAACAGGATGCTCCAGTGATTCACCAGCCGTGCTTCCACGTGGATAAAGTGGTGGACACGACCGGCGCAGGCGACTGCTTTCGTGGCGCGTTTGCGGTGGCGCTCGCAGAGGGCAAGAGTGTGAAAGAGAGCATGCAGTTTGCGGCAGCGGCGGCGGCACTCTGCGTGCAGGTGGCCGGAGCGATGCCGAGCATGCCGTCCGCGGCGCAAGTGGCGACGTTTCTTGCTCAACGTGCAGAAAGTTGAGCGACGTTGCTGGCGAATTGATTGAGAGCCATCACCCACCCGCTGACTTCAGAGCGTGAATGAATGAATGGAATGACAGGTTCGTTCGCTTGCGCGTTTACGACTCGAGACTTGCTCGCGTTCAGAACTTCAAGACGCGTGTTCCAGTGCTCACGGAATGCCTTTTTGTGGGGTTGAGACCTCGAGAGGCGACTTGAATGACGTATGCCACTTGGTTCCGCAGCAGGATCTTGTCGGTTATCACATCCGCAAGTCCCACTTGCACTTGCACCAAGTGGTTGGAAGTCATGAGCACGCCGTCCACCTCGTATGCATCGACGACACTCAGGCGCAGGCAACTTCAGTCCGTTGAACACGAGCATCTTCGCATTTGTTTTCTCGCGCGAGGTCAGCGGATCAGGTTCTGCAGCGGCTTCGGCCTATCGGTGTCCAACAGCTTCTTCCGCTGCACCCGCCGCAGTGCTTAGCAGCACTATGGCGGTGGGGAACGCCTCGGTGTCTGTGTACACGAACACGGGCGTTGTGCCGAAGCGGCGAAATGGGCTTCTTCGCACCAGAGTTCACCGACCGGGAAGCTCGGGTCTGAGACGAGTTACCAAAGAGCAGCACGCAGACGCCGACAACGGGTGTTGGGAGGCTTGAGTTTAAAGTTGTTGAGGAGCGGCAGTGCGAGCACAAGACCTAGTACTGGAACGAAAACAGTCTGTAGATGAGCATGATGCCTTCGATATGGAGTACCGCGGCGACGCGACTTGAGCGCCGGCGACTGTCTTGTGATTGTGACTGGACAACTGGAAGCTCACGAGCGTGTAAGATGCATACGTGAGCGCCACAAGCTGCACCATTTTGTGCTACTCATGAGGTCCGGCACGAGCGCGTTCCGCGCCGCAACTAGTTGGTGTGTACGCTGTTTCGGCGAGAAACGAAGACGCGATAAACACGTGCACCCATTTGCAGACCAGCGCGCAGTGGTCCACTCTTGTGCGTGTGAGACGTGAGAGCTTCCACAACATAAGAGTATCCAGGTCGAGCTCGCCATGAGACACGTGCCGCCCATGACGCCCACGAACGCGAGCCAGGAACGCGCGAGGCTCTTGGTCGGTGCCATGCGGAGGAGCCCGAGCGCGTCAGTGTAGAACTGACTTCCGCGCTGCCGTCACTGGCGAACTGCTCCGCGAAGGCCGTGGCGTCAAGCAGGAAGGTGTTGGAGTAGACGATGCTGCGAAAGAGCGCCTAGAGCTAGATGCAAAAGAAGAAGCACAGCACGATGGTTCACGGCTCCGAAACCCGCAGCTCCGAGCGCCAACGACAGCGGCGACAGTGCTGTGGTCGTTGCATCCATGGCAACATTGAAGCGAAAATTGAAGCGAGACTCGAACAATGGACCCACCGTCTATTATTGAAAACAACACGCCACTTTATTGAACTCAGTCAGTTACAGTATCGTTTCTGCGCAAGTCGCTTTTTGCATAGAAAGACCGTCATGTTGTTGTGACCTCCCAACCAGTTCACAACTTCTTGCTCTGAAATTCGCTGGTCTCGCTGAGCTCGAAGCAAGTCACGTCCGCGCTGCAAGCCAGCGACGCAAGTCGAAAGACCAATGGAGGAGATGATACGCCGTTGCTTGATTTCCATGATTGCGACCGTGGAAGCAACAAGACCTGCAAGTCCATGTCATGGGGGTGACGGTCCTTCCAGCGACGCCCGCATTGTTTGTCCGGGATGCTGGCACGAGAATTGGTGACGACCTTGCTTTGCTGGTGTACTTGTCAAGTCTCTGTCAGCGGCGTTGGCTCAGCTCTTGATTTTCCATTGCATCCGCCCCAATGGTGCTGCTAGCACGCATTGGCACCTCGAGACAGCCTAGCTCGGAGCTATAGTTTGATCCAGCGTGTTCAGGATCGATCGTTCAGCGAAATCGCGCATCGCGAATCGGTGTTGGTTACTTGCGCTCGACCCGACTGTGGTCCAGAGTCTAGACTCTGGACTCCAAGGTGCAGGAAGGAACGCTGGCAGCGCGCTTGTGTTCGCTACCAAGCTGTGGCTCGAACCCAGGGCGAGGAGGTTGCAGTGTTCGAGCTGACTCGCTGTGAACTCGCTCTACGATGAACTGACCCCAGCATATCTGTGCGCTCAACTAACTGCCAGTTGTCTGACTGATGGAGATCCGTCGATCGACCACTCACTCTCGCAGGCAGGGAGGAGAAGTTGCTCTCATGCTGACTCGCCGCGCGGTCGTTGCATCGGCGCCTCTAGTGCAAGATGTGTAATGTCCGCCGTGGCGCTGCACACTTGGACGCGGCGCCCGCTGATGTGGTGCTCGCGCTACAGCATCTGGGTGTTCCTTCTACCATCGATAGACGCCCGCCGCGTGCAGCACACGGATTGCCCGCGTGCATCAACACCAACGAGATGACGCGTGTTCGTGCTTGTCACTTCCAAGCGTCAAGCTGCCGATTCACGACCACTTTCTTCTTCGCGAAGCGCATTTCGTTGCCACCGTCGTTGTTGTCATCCTCATCGAGTCTTCCTCGCTCGCCTGTACACACGCACACAAAACACCCACGGACGATCTGCATACTGTAACTCGTAGGTTGAGCAGGGCGTGGTCACGCAGTTGATGTCGCAGTCCTCAGATGGACGCCGTCTTGACCTCCTTCGACCATGAAATTGACATGGTCCTCCTTTGACAAGCGCACACGCACGCTGTTTGTGAAAGCAGCGATCCGGTTGAGATGGAAACAACAAACATGACCAGGCTGATGATGTGAACTCTCGTCCAGTTTCGCTGGTTGCGAGGCAACTCGCTGCAACGTTGCCAAGCCAGCAAGCAAACAAGGCTGGCATCACGTCTTCGCATTACCAACCCCGAAAGCGGAAACTCTGTGCGTGGTGCCCCTCCGCCCAACCCACGAGTCCCCCTCTCTTGCCTCTCGTGTTCCGCAACCCTTCACTTGCTTCTCGCGCAGTCAGTCATGTTGCTCGGCTTTGCTGTCGTCGTTGTCGTTGCGGTTGTCTGTCGTCCGTCGTTTTTCGAGGTGAAGGGGTGAAGGTGACGAGAGAAAGAGAGCGAGAGAGTGGTGCGAGAAGCGAAAAAGCGCACATGCCCCGCGCGTGTGCGCGGTAAGTGCAGTGCAGTCCGTCAGTCACGGACGGCCCGCCTGCCAATCCCAACCAGGACGGCTGGCCCGCCTCCTCCAGTGTGCCTGCGCTCATTTTTCGAAAGGCGCGCGGTTGCGGAGGTCGAGTCGAGCCTTTGAGCCTTCGAGTCTTCTTCCACTTGCGACCACGTTGGGACTTGTCTTGGCAACCGATCGACCGAGTCCGACTGGTGAGTCAGGTTTCAGACACTAGAAGTGGATGACCCTGTCCAAGACGCCGCCGGTTGGGATCGTGGCCATGGACGACACGGCCCACAAAACTGCGCCTCGACCAGTGCTCCTCACATCTCCGCAGTCAACTGAGGACCGCGACGTGTCGGCAGCCGCACTCGCGCGCAGCTTGGCAGAGCGCATGCAAAAGACGTACCCTTTCGCGCCGTCGCCAGCGACGCAAGTGCACCTGGCGCGGACACGAGGCAGCAGCGGATTGCTCTGCCTCGACGCAATCATGAACGCCACTCCTGTCACCGACAGGCCGGTGAACAACGAGAACATCAGCCAGAACAGCGAGGCGCAGGTGCTGGAGCTGTCGCCTTCAGGCGGCGTCGCCTCGGGCACGAAGTCCTCCCTTGCGTTCATCCTCGGCCGCGGCAAACGTGCAGAGACGAGTGGCGAAGTCGATGGCCGCCACCCTCACGGCACCGATGACCTCGACGTCGACGTCGATGTTGACAGCGAAGAGGGTGATTGGGGTGGAGTCTCGAGCGACGCGAGCACTGGTGCGCTGGTTTGGGCTCATTCATACAAACGAAGCACCGCTTCCTAATGGACAGACACTCACGCGATGTGTTGCTGCACACAGACCACCACGCGGCGCAAGAGAAGAGCACACGAGTGACAGCAGCAACAGCAGAAGGAAGCGACCGACGAGGCGGCAAGCAGCCCTCCAAGCGGCGCTCAGCGGCGTCTAGCAGTGGCCATCACGAGCAGGTGAAGAAGTCGCGCATTTGCAAGTTCGACGGCTGCACACGCTACGTTGTGAACCGCGGACTCTGCATCGGCCACGGGGTGCGACTCTCTCTCTCTCTCTCACTCTGGACGTCTGTTCTCCAGTCGTGTCATATCCTCACAACATACTGATGCGAATGTGGGTGGTTAGGGCGGCAAGCGATGCGCCATCACAGGCTGCACGAGCAGCGCCAAGAACCTCGGGGTCTGCTGGAAGCATGGTACGTACGGACGTGCGGTTGGTATCACTAGCGTGTGCGAGCCCATTGCTGACCAGCACAGCGCGTCTGTCGGCCGAGCAGGAGGCTCGACCAAGTGTACAGTGCCTGGGTGCGACAACCGCGCCAAGTCGCGGGGTGTGTGCTGGACGCACGGCGGCGGCAAGAACTGCAGCGGCGACGGCTGCACGAAGACGGCTGTCTCGCACGGACTCTGCTGGGCCCACGGCGGCGGTGCGTACCGTGCCTGTGCGAGAGACAGATATACACTCACGTGTTAGCTAACAACCAATCGCCACAGGTAAGCGCTGCGTGGTCGACGGCTGTAAGAAGCCCGCGTACGAGCGCAACGGGAACCTCTGCTCTGTGCACCAGCAGCAGCAGAGCGGCGCGTTGTCGTGAAGTGCGTCGTTGTTTACTGAATCTCGCGCCTCGCTGGTTACTGCTGCTGCTGTCTTCCCCGTTGTTTGGGACGGTACCCGTATTGGAGCGCGCGCCTTCAAGCGCGAGCGCCGATTCTGCCGCCCACGTGACATTTAGAAACCCTTCATATTCAATATAAACGTCGGGACAAAGCTTCGCCATTGCGATACAGATACCAAGTGAACGATGAGAAAATAAAAGAACGAATACTTATGACGTGGAGCGGCGGTGCGGGCGGTGCCAGCACTGATGGCGACGCGGACGTGCTGCAGCAGGAGCTCTGGGCGCTCGTGGAGCAGCTGGCAGCGCGCAGCGAGAGCCCGTCGCGAGCGGACGCCGACGCGTTTCTCACAGGCATGCGGCAGCAGGCGCGGCGGCTCCTGCGGCAGCGCCAGCACCTCGCGAGCGAGAGCGCAAACAACTCGCGCAACGATGCGGACGATGTGGAGCAGCAGGAGAAGATGTCGGCGGCCGCGAACGAGCGCGTTGCACGCGCGGTGCTCGACCATCCGCTGCTAACCGCACAGGGCAGTGGCGCGGCGCTGGGAGCGGACGCTCGCGACGAAGATGAGGACAAGAGCGACACACTCTCAGACTGCACGACGCTCACTGAGTCCTCGAGCGTATACGGCATCCACAACACGTGGGTGGACCTCGCGACGCTCTACTCGCAGCCGTTCGTTGTCCAGGTGGACACGAGCAGCGGCCGCCGTCTCCAGCCCGTGCCGCTGCTCAACCTCGGGCTCGAGCAGACCCACCTGCACAAGATCTTCCACGAGTGCCAGCGTGCGCTCCACACGATGCGCACCGTCGCGACTGTGGACGCACTGCGGAGAGTGCTCGACCGGAGCGTCACAGTGCTGCACTTTAGCGGCCACGGCGGCCAGATCGCTGGCAAGCGCAGCTGTCTCGTGTTTGAAGACACACAGAGCACGGGACTCGCTCACCTCGTCGACGCTGCGACACTACGCAGCATTCTAAGCGGCGGTACATCGTCCATGGACGAGAGTGTCGGCGGCAACGGTAGTGGGCTGCGGGCGTCGCTGTACGCGTCCTCTACAGCCAGCGTAACGGCGTCACTAGCTGGAGACGCGGTCGAGGACGACGAGAGCGAGTTGCCACTGCGAGCTGTAGGCTCCGGTACGCACCAGCGCTCGCTCTCGTCCGCGTCGTCGAGTCTGTCGTCGCGCAGTGTGAGCCACACGCTCAAGCTCGTGTTCGTGTCGTCGTGCCACTCGAAAGCGATCGGCGAAGTGTTCATCCAAGCCGGCGTCGCCCACGTCGTGTGCGTGCGGTGCGACGACCAAGTGCTCGACGAGGCGTCGTCCATGTTTGCGCACTCGTTCTACCACGCTGCGCTCTCGGGGAAGAGCGTGCACCAGGCGTTTGAGATTGCGCGCGTGCGTGTGAGCGCAGAGATGCGGATCCCTGACAATGAAGGCGACAAGTTTGTGCTGCTCGAGTCTTCGAGCCTCCACGCCGACGCATGTCCGCTCTCGAGCGCTGGCGGGGGCGTGGAGAGCGAGGTGCCGAACGCGATTGAAGTCAACTTTAGCGCCAAGACGTGCACGTGCCACACTGCGAGCGCGCACTTTGTGTTTGCCGACATCTCAGTCGGTAAGTACGTCGACGTGAGTCCGTCAAACAAGTTTGCCAAGACGCTGCCGGCCGTGTCCGAGTCGTTTGTCGGCCGCGAACAAGAGCTCTACACGCTCGCAGGGCTCGTGAACGCGCACCGGTTCGTGACAGTCCGCGGTCCGCCTGGGATCGGGAAGAGCACGCTGTCGATCAAGCTCGCGCACTTTGTCGCGGACCGGAACGCGTTCCCAGACGGTGTTGCGTTTGTTCGGCTGCGGGGTGTGCAGTCGCTTGAAGGACTCGAGTCTGCGATCAAGAGCGCGCTGTTCCCAGAGGGTGGGCGAGAGAAGGAGCTGCCGCTGCACCAGGTGCTGGCGGAGCTCCAACTGCTGCTCGTGATGGACAACATGGAGGACCCGATCAACGCGCACCCGTCGGCCGTGCGCGAGTACTTGCTGCACCTGCTCCAGAAGACGCCGCAGCTGTCGTTCCTCATGACGGCGCGCCAGGCGATGGGCGGCGGCATGGCGGGCTTTGACGAGAAGGTCCTGTCGCTCAACCGCCTCTCGCACTACCACGCGGCCGACCTGTTCCTGAAGCAGTCGCCACGCCCGCTCCTGCTCTCGGAGATTGGCGCGATCGACGCGAACGGGACGTCCCGGACAGCGTCCGTGCTCGATGCACTCACGAACCATCCGCTCATGGCGTTCCTCGACGGCCATCCTCAGGCGATCTCGCTCTGCGCTCCATTGCTCCAGGACCGGTCACTCGCTGAGCTCACGCGGGTCGTGTTGAGTCGCGGTGTGAGTGAGCTCCAGGTGGTCGGACTGCCGGCGCACGACCGCAGCGCAGTCAACACGCTCGTGACGTCGCTCGGCGTGTCGCTCGAGCAAGTGAAGATGCACCATGGCCAGGACGCGATCCGGTTCTTCGCGCTGCTTGGGTTACTGCCTGCTGGTGCTACACCTGCAGACTTTAAGAGCCTCTGGGGCCCCAAGTATGAGGTGCTCGTCGAGACCCTCCTGCGCTTCTCGCTCATCCAGCGCAACCACATCCCTGGCTTCGCGCTAGCGAGTCGTGGGCTGCCGAAGCGCAGTGACGCGACAGGCAGCAGCCACCACCAGCGGCACCGGACGCGCGGGTCACGGGCAAGCGACGGGTTCGACCAGCAGTTGGTGCTGGCGCTCAAGTCGTACGGCCACTGCCTCAACGGGAGCGGCTCGAGCAGTAGCCGATCGACGGCAGCGGACGTGGAGGACGCTGCTGAGACTGGGGGAGCGTCCGCCACTACGCGCGCACACTCGTCGTCGGATCGCCACATGCTGAACTCGTTCACGCGCAGCGGTCGGGCGTCACGTGTCGCTGAGCACGTCGAACGGCTCGACAGTCAGGCGGAGCTCATGTCTGTGTGCGTGTCGTACTCGACGTTCCCATTCATCACGAGCTACGCACGTAGCCTACTCGGGATGTACGACGGCGACGGCGCAAAGAACGAAGCGCTCGCGTCGGTGTGTAGCGCCGATCGCGACCTGTTCCTGTACAACTGCGCGCGACACTTTTGGAAAGTGACCTCCTGGGTCTTCCAGCACATTTGCACGCTCGCAGCACGCTCGAGCGCGTCGTACCTGATTCTCGACATGCACGAGACGAACCTGTGGATGATCCTGGACGTGCACATTCGGATGATTGACGAGTGGGGCCACGAGTCCAGTGCGGCGCAAGCTGACAACCAGAGGACCAGCGGCTCGGAGAGGGGTGGGGCGGTGGCGGGGCTGAGCGTCGACTGCGCATCCGCGACGAACGCGAACTTGCGCGAGAAGATCGGCAGCTACGTCGTCGATGTCGCGTGCTTCTTTGCCCACGCGCTCTTCCTGTCTGGTCGGCACCGTGGAGCGTGGAACGCAGCGAACAAGGCGCTGCACATCGCCAAGCACGACAAGGACATGCGGACAGAAGCCAACACCCGCAAGCTCATGGGCATTCTGCTGACGACTGAGACCAAGTTCGACGAAGCGAAGGCCCAGTTCGGCATGGCACTGATCCTGTACAAGGCGGTGGGCGACAAGATTGGTCAGGCCGCGTCGCTGAGCGCGATTGGGATGATCCACACGCGGAAGGGCAACCTCCGTGGCGCACACAACTGCTTCACCAAGGCGCTGACACTCTACGAGTGGTTCAAGCACGCGCTCGGCCAGCTCAACTGCCACCAGCGGCTTGCGAACCTCGAAAAGAAGCTTTGCGACGGCGACGGACTCGCGCGCAAGAATGCGCCGAACTCAGGCTACAGCCACCACTACGCTGCCACGCGGCGCCTACAAGGCGACCTGAACCGCAAACGCAACGGCGAGTACATCGTGCGCTGGGTCGGCCACGAAATGAGCTTGCTGCTGGAGCTGCCACTGGCGAGCCCCGACAAGCTCCACGAAGCGCACGAGCCGTCGTCGGCGTCGCTGGTGTCGGCCGTGGCAAAGGTGCCGGTTGCGGTCGATGCGTCAAAGTCCCCGAGCTCCGGCGTGTCGAACACGCCGAAGAAGTGCCGACTTGGGCTGATCATTGACCAGAAAGAGAAAGCCACGGCTGTTGCTACGATCGCGAGTTCGAACAACAACAGCAGTGCAGTGCCTGTGACGTCAGCAGTCGGTGTGAACACAGAGAGCGGAGCGGTCAAGCTCAAGAACAGCAGCTTTGCACGGCGTCGCGAGTACGACTCGGCAATCCGAAAGTCAGTCAACAGCAGTGGCGGCGTGACCAGCGGGGGAAGTAGCGTGGCCGTGGGTGGGTCATCTGATGCGTCGTGAGTGCGTTCGATACTGTCGTTGTTTCGCGTGGAAGGTGAGACGGGAGGCGGTATAGGCCGCACGAACTCGGGATCCTGTCGATCGATAGAAGTGACTTAAGACATTCACCACCCACCGTCGCTGCTCTC
Source organism: Globisporangium uncinulatum (assembly GCA_023333755.1). Lineage (NCBI taxonomy): Eukaryota > Oomycota > Peronosporomycetes > Pythiales > Pythiaceae > Globisporangium > Globisporangium uncinulatum. The sequence goes on from JAASFJ010000349.1 coordinate 22,899, forward strand.
GATCTCATCGTCCACGACAGTGTCAACAAGTACATCGCGTGTGGCGTCGGCAGTCGACTGGGTTTCGGCTTTTCGACTGGGACCGATCAGTCCGAGATACGGCTCGACATCGAACGCGTACGTGTCGCCGCTGCACAGGTAGTGGAAGTCCTGCGTGTCGCCCTCGCGCGTGAAGCGAAGCATGTCGTCTCTCTTGAGCGCCACTTTTTGCCGCGTCACGAAGCTGCGAGCACCAGAGATCGGCCGGAACGCGGTCGGTGCAGGATGTTCGTTCGTCAGCGCGATGCTGCGGACAAGAACCGACTGCGCGATCTCGCGAACACGCTTGAACGCCTGGATAGACCGAACCAGACCCGACCACCAATCGCGAGACGATCGTTCAGAGCACAGACGAGTCAGATCTGGTGGTCACTCCCTCCCTCCCCACTCCACACCCACTTTGTCGTCCTACCTCTGTGCTCGCGTTGCCCTTGTACGACTCGGCCACGAGCGTTTCGACCATGCTGAGCAGTTCAAACGTGTCACCGAGCTCCGCGACTTCGGTAAAGTACTCGACGCAGTTCTCGTGCACGAGTTCGAGCGCTGTCTCCAGTGACAACGACGACGAGTCGAGTAGCGCATCGAGATCCACGCGTGTGTGCTCTGCGCTGCCCTTACCGCTCACTGTCGGCATCTTCCCGTGTAGAATCTTCCCCACGACGTGGAAACTCGAGAGAAACGGGTCGCGGGTCGTTGCCGACGCCGCGTCGCTCTCCTGCTCGCGCCTGGCTCCGGATGAACCAGCCGCAGCTGCTGTTGGTTCGTTCAAGAAGACTCCCTTGCGGTTCTTCAACTGTTGTGACGACGACAAGGAGACCGACGAGCGCGGCAGCTTCCTTCGGTTCCCGCTCTGGTGGTCCGCTGCCAGCTGCAGCATGTTGATTGCGTGTCGGATGTCGCCGCTGCTCGTGTCGACGACGTGCTGGATGCCTGCTGCGCTCACGTTCCGCTGCTCTAACCTGGCGATTCGGGTCAGCTGCTTCTTCACTTGAGCTACACACGCAACGAAGAAGATCCCCAGTAGCGATCAAAAAGAATGTCAGCGGGTCCAGCGACTGTCTTTGTGTCAACACCAGCACACGGTGTTAGTTACACAATTCGCACCGGCTGTGACGCTGTTAAAGTTCATCACTGTAGTGAGCGGCGAGCTCATCACAGCGGTGGAGAAGAGCTTCGCGAGCTGCTTCAAGTCGATTTTGTTCTCACGCACGTCGCTGAAGACGCAGATGACTGAGAACTGGTTCGTCGCCGCTGGGTCCACGATCATCTGGAAGACCTTTTGCACACGCTCTTCCCACACCGCATCCTGCGTCGACCACGTCTGCGGCCAGCTCTCGACCAGAATCACCTGCCCGAGTGGACGCGGACTAGATAGCGACGCCGACACGCCAGCTCCACGTCGCTGTCCACGCCCAGCAGCCACGACAGGAAGCGCTGCGTACGTGACGGAGCGCGCGATAAAGTCCATAAAGTCGTCTACGCTCGATGTGTGCTGGACGTAAAACTGCTCCTGCAGCATCCGGTCGTAGCTCAGCTGGCCGGCCGACGCATTGTCGCTCCATTCTTTGATCCCAATGTCCATTGTCCGCGCAATGCAGCGCACTGCTGTCGACTTGCCCGAGCCCGGAGGTCCGCACAGGAACAAAAGGCGCTTTCGCGGGTGGAACGACAGCGCGCCGGCTGCAGGCGGCCACGCGTTCGCATTCAGCCACTCGGAGAGCTCCTGGGCCTTCTTCTTGTTCACGCAGAGGTCGTCGATGCTCGACGGCGCGTGCGCATCCGCCCAGAGCGCTGCTGTCCGCTGTGCCAACGCGCGCGGCTGTTTAGTGTCCATCTTCGCGCGTCTCTCTGTCACCACGTGCGTGTCCTCAGCGTCCGAGTCGCCGCTGCTGTCGATAATCTCGATCGGTGCGGCCATGCGATTACGCTTCCCACTCGCCGACGACGACGACTTCGCATCGAGCCACTGCGCCATACTCTGAACCGTCCGCGCCGGACGCGGTCCAGCGCAGACCTCACACGTGCGGCTTCCAGAGACGTTGCGGAACGTGCAGCGTAGACACGCCCACTCCATATCGTTGTCGCCGTATATCGTCATGTCGTTCGCCGGCACCACCGCGTCGCCTTCTCCACTGCTGCTGCTACTGCTAGGGAGGCGGCGCTTGCGCTGTCGCAGCCGCCGCCGCCGCACGGGCCGCCCACTGTGACCTCTGCCCTCTGACGTTGAGCCGCTGCTGGACGCCACCGCGACCTCGTCGCACATCTTTTCGAGTCCAAAACAAGAGCAGGCGCAAATTTCAAAAAGTGAGCAGATACCGTATTCCTTTTCTTATAACGGGCTATGATATACAATAAACATATGGGCGCTACATCGCACAGAAATGTGCAAAAACACAACTTGGTTTAGTGACTAGTCATTAAATCTCATCGTCCGAGCAAACTGCGTCGCCAGCAAGGTTGAGCTGCTCGAGCTCGCGTACCACCTCGCTGTCGATCTCAATTGCACCAGCGCCAAAGCCTGCTCATCTGAAGCCAGCTTGAACTGTCTCGCTGGACACTGAACCCCACGCTTGCCGTATCCACTCGCACAGCTGTGGTCTTGTAGGCGGTGCGAGCTTGAACTGGATGCTCTCGTCTCGACGCGCGAGCTGCTCGCGTAAGTTAGC
>JAASFJ010000350.1:0-25582 GCA_023333755.1 Globisporangium uncinulatum
TATGAAACCGCTGAAAGAAACACTTGTTTCAAACAGTCTCAAATGTATCAAACGTTACTTTTCTTATAGCCCCACTGGGGCGTCTCTCCAGTTGTGCCTGACATCCGTATGCCGAAATGTATAAACAGTATAAATTTTGTCGTTATTTTATCCGGACGTGACCGAACCGTATTCGGACAGAGTACCGTGACCGAACCGTTAGGATATGGCATTTTGGCAAGGACCTGTCTGCTGTCACCAATACTGTCCGGATGAATTTATACCCGTACCACTCTTAGCGGGAAAAAAATGAAGCAAAAAATCCGCTTGAAACGACGACGATAGCGACCAAAGTACTCAGCACAGGCCCCACTGACACCGGTCTCGGCGCCGAGATGCACGGAGCGAAGCGGAGTGCATCGACCTGGGCAGGCGAGCGAGTCGAAGGCGAAGCGCTGCAACGCGTTATTTTTTTCCTTTCGCCCACAGGGCGTAACCCTTCCCCTACTTCATATTTGTATACAAAAGAAACCATTTTTTAACTGATACGTATAAAAAGCTTTACATAGACTGACCAGTATACGTATAATTATTGGTGACTCCAGTCGGAGCCTTTTGGCAAAGACATTCAAATTCGTGTCAAAATCTGGTTAACAAAGTGTTGCAAGGACCCTTGCAACACTTTGTTTTTGGTTTTTGTATGAAACTGCAACACTCCCTATTCCCTCTAAATACTCTCTTCGTACGACGCCAGCTTGTCGCTCGGCGGCGCCAACGTTGCAGTCTCCGCGTACTCGAACGAATCGCGACGCCGCTTGCGGCCAAAACTTTGGCGATCGATCTGCCACGCACGCGCGAGCTCGCTGAACTTGAAGGTGCGGTTCGTCTCCAGGATGTCTGCGTTCAGCGCACGCGGGTAGCTGCACCGCGTGAACACAGCGCCACTCGGGATCGCTGTCGCTGGGATCGCCAGCACGTCGCGCGCCAGCTTCGCGAGCATCGGGAAGCGCGTCTCGTTCGACTTCCACCACAAGAACGGGTCCGACCGCTTGTCTCGGATCAGCGTCGCGTCAAAGAACCGGTCCACCTCGTCGCCGTCGATCGAGTAGTCTGGGATGCCTTCACCAATGTCCAACAGCTTCTCGAACGTCGAGTACGCTGAGCTCGCGTCGTGCCGAGCGTGTGGGTCGTCGTCGTCCCGGTGGTGGTGGTCCGACAGTGCGTCGAACGCACTCTTCCGCAGCATCTCGCGCAAGAACTCCTTCTTCTCCGCCTTGTCCACTGACTCGTTCGAGAAGCGCGGGTCGAGTATCTTTGCGAGCGCCACGTACGGCGACGACTGCTCCGTATGATAGTGCTCCAGACCCCCTTTCACCTTCATGCACACTGTCTGGACCTTAGTCGCCGTGACTGCCGCGAACTCGGAAGCCGACGCTGCTGTCGTCTCGCAATGGCTGATGATCGCTCTGCAGACGTTGATCGACGTGCTCAACGAGATGTGCTTCTGGTCGCTCTGGCACGTCGTCAACTGTACGCACTTCTGGAGGAACGTCGCGACCCACACGAGCATGTCCCACTCGGCGTCTTCGAGCCCCAAGATGCTCATGCCGTTCGACGCGTCGCTGCACATCGCGTTGATCGCGTCCTTTTGCTTCGCGCTCTCGACAATCATTGCGATCGTGGAATCCCACCACTTGGGAGAGTCCAAGTTCGGCAGCGAGTCTGAGAACTGCGGCAGCTCCAAGTCCGTCGAGCGCAGTGCAAAGTGCTCTTGGCTCTCGGTTGACGACTTGAGCAACGAGAGCACGGACCGGAGCTTGACGACCTCGACTCGGATCTCCTTTAGCGCCGCGAGCACGCCAACGTGGATCAAGTGGCCGAGGCACGTGACGTTCCAGTGGGAACTGACGTGGTCGATTCCTAACAACACTTTGAGCTTCTCGCGCAGCACGCTCATGCCGACGACCGCCTCGCTCGACGACGGCGTCACGCCGCACAGGAGCTTGGTGCCGATCGCCCAGTTGTTCTGCAGCACGTTGTAGAGCAAGTCCGAGAGGAAGTACGCGTTGAACTCGGGCGGACATCCGTCGAGCCCGACCTGGATCGTCTTGTGCTCCCACTCGGCGTTGATCCAGTACAAATGGATCGCCACGTACCCCTTGTGCACGAGCCCAGACCACGTATCGCACGAGAACGTGATCCGCCCGACCGCTGACCGTGCAATGTACTCGCTCACGCGCGTAAACAGGCTGTAGTACTTGCGCTCCATCGCCTTTAGCACCATGTCGGCCGACGGCACAGCGGGTTTCACGCCAGACAGCGACACTGACGCTAACACCTCCACAAACCGCTCGCGGTGCACCACGCCTGGGTCCTGGCGGTCTTCGATGATCCACTCGACCAGGCTGCCGGTCAGCGTGCGAAGCCGTTGTCGCTTGCTGCCTACTACACAGTTCCACAGAGGTTAGTCAGGTCCCGTCCCACGATGGCCTCCAGCCTGGATGTCACGGACTCTCTATCCAGTCGAATTGAATCGAGTCCCCACACCTGCTCCGCCGCTCTCGTCAAACGACGACGCGAGTCCCGACTCTGCTGCCTTCTTCCCCGCCGGACTCTTCCGTCCGCTGGCAGTGAGCAGTGCGCTTGCGCTGTTCTTCCTCGCACTGCCCTTCCTCGTTGCCCCTGTCGTCGTCGACGGGACCACTGACGTCGCTGCTATCGCCGCCACAACACCACCGCCTCCGACACTTGGTTGTACTGCTGCTGCTGGGAACTCGGTGTGCCGCTTGGCGTGGCGCATCATGGACGACGTGCCGTGGCGCGTGCTGAAGACCTTGTTGCACACGTGGCACTTGGCCGAGTCGATGACGCCGTCGCGCAACCCGCTGCTGCTGAGTGGCGAGAACGTCTCCCACACGGTACTCGTGAGCTTCTTCTTGCGACCGACAGCATCCTCGTCGCCGAACGTGAGCTCCTCACTACGCTTCATCGTGGCGTGCGCAGCGCTTGAGCGCCTCTTTTGACAAGGACGGATTGGTCACCTGATGGTGTTTGGATGTCGCACCGCAATGACAGACGCGTGACTGACTGACTGACTGACTGGCCACCGCCGCCGTCAAGCAGCTCGTGTGTAGGGCGTGGCGGCGGCGGCGCAAGGACGAGTAGAATGCGCGCACACAGGGGCAGACGGTCACAGCAGCTGGAAGCAGCGACGACAGCCAAGCGGCAGCAGATAGCGGCTCCGATTGCGACAGAGAGCGTGTGCAATTTGTGACTGCCACTCGCCTCGATGCACCACTCCACGTATTACACCAAACTCCTACGGGATTCAGACCATAATCAAATGCATGAGAGAATCCCACAAACGAAATGCATTCCGAGTGTCGAGCCAAGACGAGAGCGGAGACGAATCCTGTTGGATCGTATCATCTTGATTGAGTGAAAAGAGCGACTGCACCACCTGTGGAGGCCACCGAGCAGGTCCAAAACGAAGGCTCCAACAGCTTCTCCAGTTGCAACAATGCTTCTCGTGAGGCGACTGTGCTCTTTCACTCGACTCGCATCGACGCCACGTCGCCTACGACGACTTCTCCATGAGGTGGATCGGCTTGAGGATGGAGATCTTGTTCGTCTCGACAATGTACCCGTTCATCACCATCTCGTCCAGGATGAAGTGTGCCTTCTCCAGGTTGAACATTATCTGGAGCAACAACGACCACGAAACGCATCGCACAGCGTCGTAAGAAACTGCAGACATGCGTGCACCACAGGACAGCAAGAGCAAGGCGGGCGGCCACGTACATCTAATTCGCACTGGTGTCATGTCACCATCCGCCACAGACACAACAATGAACACCAGCAGCAGCAGCACATACAAACAAACAGTCGAGGCGTTAACGAGCGCTCGTCCTTACGCCCGCACTCCAGAAACCTGCAGCAGAACAGCCACGGCTTCCAGTACAAGACAAGGGCACGTACCACGCTCTCAAAATACTTGTCCATGGTCTCGACCAGCGCGTGGATGAATTCTAGGATGCCCAGCTCATTCTACTCAGCACATTCGCACACATACACACACAAGAGGAATGAGCACGCGCAGAATCGAGTTCCCGTCACTAGCAGGTACGCGTTCCAAGCAAATGCAGTCCCGCACCTCCGAGTCGTCGTCTTTGACGCCCACGATGAAGAACAGCGACGCGTACCGCCGGTAGATGACCTTGTAGCCGCGGTACTCGACGAATGAGCACTGCATTCGCAGTCCGATAAGCGGAGGGAAGGCAAAAGGTAGGCACAGTCAGCACCGCTGTAGCATGCATGCAGTTGCAGTTGCTGAGCATTCGTCGCACGTACACACCTGGTTCTCATTGCGGCCGAGACACTTGCGGATGATCTCGGCTTCGAGCGCCACGCGCTCCTGGATGGAGAGGAAGTCGTAATACTGCGCCAGGCGCGTCTGGCCCTGCTTGTTCACCATGAGAACGAACTTGATCATCGTGGCGAGTGCGCGGAGGTGGAAGCGGCTCTCGAGTGATGCAAGGGGGACAAGTTGCGGGACACGTCGGCGGCGGTCGCGTGCTCGTTTTGAACTCGCAAGAAAGTGGATCGGGAGTCATTATAATTGTGCACAATTCACACAATTCAATCCCGAGTCGTAAAGTGAATTGGGCACGATTCAAACACCGCTTCAAGATCGTTGCTGTTTCCGCATTTCGCCAGCAACTGCAAGCAGCAGCGACGACACCATGCCGCTGCTCTACGAGACGCTGGAGCAGCTACTTGGCGAGTTCTTCGTCCACATGCACGCGACGAACGTCGGCTTCTCGCTCGGCGACCTCTTCGGTGCGTCGTTTATGCTGCTTGGAGCCTCGTGCTGAGCCTCAGCCAGGGCTTACGGTTGCTTCTTTGAGCATGCTACACCACATTCAGATGCGAGCCACTTCCGCATCTCCGATGTCTTTCTCAACACGCGCGTCGTGAACGCGCTGCACCTGCCGTTTGAAGTGGCTGCTGGCTACGTCGGAGACTTCCGAGTGGAAGGCCTCCTTGGAGCGGTCGCTGGCTCGCCACTCACGCTCGTGGTCTCGGACGTGTGTCTCCTACTGCGCCGCAAAGTCGTCGACTGGGACAACGAACTTCTCTTCCGGTACGCAAAAGAGCTCGTGGTCGCTTTTCGGCAGAGCTTCTCATCGCCATCGTACGCAAAGAAGAGCAACGGCGCAGCGAGCAAGAAGCCATCGTTTATCTCCCCAGCCAAGTGGCTCTCGGTGCGTATGAGCTGTGTGAAGAGAGCTGTGTTGGAGCATTGACGTCTCGTGTATGTGCTGATGAAGGGCGGACCTCGATCTCACTGCGGCTTGGTGTTTACTCGGATGCCATCTAGGGTCGCATCCGAGCCGCGATCGCAGACATGACAATCCGGTTGGAGCGCATCCATCTTCGCCTCGAGGTACGCAGTAAAGCTCTTTCTAAAATTGCGTTACTCTCTGTCGGTGCCATTATAACAACAGCGAGCGTGTGGGTGTGCTCGCAGAGTGAGTTCGACGAGAGACCTGTTGCCTACGGAGCGTACTTCCCTGTGAGTCGTCCCCGCATGGAGAAGTTGTAGCTCTGTGCCGAGTAGCGTCACTGATGCCTCTACTTCTCTACATCATTTCAGACTATTCGGTTCGAGACGCGCGAGACAGAAGAGCAGATTCTGCATCGACGACGGCATCAGGGGGCTCGATACTCGGACACATCTGACGGCACGTGGTCGAAGCTCGTAACGCTGGAGAATGTGTCGATATACTGTGCCACGAATGCCGAAAGTTACCTCGACGAAGGCGCAGACAAGATCGAGGCTGATGACAAGCGTGTCCTGGAGGCATTCCGCGAGAAAGCACGACGAGTGTTTGTGCCCGATCCGCTCCGAGACATGTTCTTCGCCTCGGTGATCTGGCTCAAACTCGACTTGAGGAAGAAGAAAGCCCCAACAACTGGTGCAGATGGCGAAACTCCCCCAAACGGCAACGCAAGTGGCGTTACATTGAGCGCGATTGACTTCGTCACTGAAGCGTTGAAGCTCAATTTCGACTTTGCACAGCTGAGCGCAATGAACGAAGAGCTGACACGGCTGAGTAACTTTCGCCGTCAGACGCAGGTGCGCCAGTGGCGTCCCAGCTGTATCGATCGCAAGCACGTGGCACCGCCGGTGGTTCGTGTGGCCAATACCGCACTGATGCCGATCGTCCCCGCGGACCACGCGCTGGCGTTGTCGTTCCCGCCGGAGAAGCAGAGGCGATCAACAACGTGGCTCTGTGCAATGTGGCGGTTCGCGGCTTGGTGCGTTCTGGTTCGAAAGCGGAACGGCAACCCCAATCTGCTGCGATTCACTTTGCACAAGCGCGAAAATGATACTTTCGACGACGACGCTCGAGGTCGCAGATACGGTGATCTGTACGCGCGAAACCTCACCGATGAAGCGCTCCAAATGATCATTTACGGGAAGAAGCTGCTCTGGACACCTGCGAGTCCTCGGCGGTCGGTGGACAGCCAGCAGCCGCACGAAGACCCACTCGTTCCTACGCCGCCGCTTTTCCTACCAACACTCGAGCCGTTGACTTGCGAAGAGCAGTGGGAGTTGTCCGACATGGTCGTAGACCTCTCTGTTCCAGAGCAGCGAAAGTATCGGTCGATTGCAGAAGCCTCACTTCGAGCCCTCAATACCACTGCCGGTTCAGCCGCTTCGCCCCCAACTCAGGATGGAGCTGAACCCATGAAGACAAACGCATCGCCACAACCAGTGTCACCAAGTCTACCGATTGCTGAATCGGTTGACATCCAGAACGCAACACGGATTCACGCAATGATGCCTGCGTCGCCATCACGAATGAGTACTCGTTTGCCAGAGCATTCAGCAGACACCACAACCAGCGGTCACAATTACCAGCATATCACAAGAAGCTTGACAGAATCCGCCTTGGAGTCGAAGCTGCCACACATTGCACCGAAGCTGTCGCAGCTCCACTTCGCGTCGACAAACTCGCTACCGCTGCCGTTGAAATTGGAGACTAGAGGCGGACTCAGTCCGACGAAAGCGCGTGCTCAGGCTTCTCCTGGTATCTCAGCGCAAGCGTGGGTGCAGCAAGCGTTCATTCCAGCCTGGATATTGAGAAAGAGGTTGCCACTGCTGAACTGGAGCATCGGACCGATCTCACTGTGCATCTTTCGAGACACCTCGCAAGCAAAATCGGACGACTACGCCCGAAGCACAGGAAATGTGGAGCGCAATGAGAGTGGTGAGGCTGCGCGGTGCGAGTTTCTGAAGATCGGGTTCGAGTGGTGCACCGGTGCAGTCCTGATAGGCTCGCCGCCGGTGCCCTCCTTCTTGGTTGAGCTACGTCTTGGGCTTTTTCATGCGACTTTGTTCAGCCCGTCACACCAAAGAGTCATGAACGGCTCAACTCGCAACAACTCAGTCTCAAGCGACTATATCAAAGACCGTGAAGACGGCTTCTTCTACGTCGGACTGAGGTACAGCTGCAAGGTAGCCGGCGCCGTGTTGTCAGCGAACAAGGAATGCGAGTGGGACATCAAGGGAAAGGTGTGCGCAGGTCCAATTATGATCGACTACAACGAACTCACACTGCAGACGACTCTTGCAACGACTGTCGGCATTCCACTCTCGAGTACGTCGCTGAACAACTCTCGAGATACTTTGGTTGCCTTTGGGGTGCACATCTTGGTTCCTGACTTGATCTCCTGCGTGTTGCGTTTACTGCTCCGATTCCAGATAGTCTCGACATCTCGTCGGCGACCTACATCTCAATTATCTTTGATGTGTATCGCAGTTGGCGGGAGCTCTATCAGCGCTTCCGAACGCGGAAGCAGCAGCCCACGATTCAACACGACGAGCGATTTTACTCGGAGCTTCTCGACCCCGTTGGCTCCGCCGCGATGAAGATAATCGAGCACGAGCAGCAGAAAGCCGCCAAGCGCGCACGTCTGGAGAAGCTTCTTTACACGATTCTGCTCAACGCCTCTGCGTTCGAAGTGGACATCGGCCGGCTTAAGCTGACGCTCTCGCTTCTGACGAGACACGTCGAGCAAATGCTGGGAACAAGCGACCCGCAAGCTCCACTTTTCGGCTACGAAGACATTCTGGTCGAGCTTCCTCGCGCGCAGTTCGGCTTGCACAACGTCCCGATACTCAATGAGTGTTGTGTGAGCGCTGGTAGTGCGAATGTTCAATTCCGAACCACGGCACAGGGTCGCGTCGCTGCCACGGAATATCTGCTTCGTCGCCTCGTTGGCAAGAGATGAAAGAAGGAGGATCGATCACCTTTCGTGCTGATCTGTTACTCGAGACCGCTTATTCAAGCAACCTTCAAGTCGAAATCGCAAAGTAAACGGGCTTGGGTGCCTTGGAATCATTTCGTTTGCGAGGAAGATCCTGCGACGAGCTGGGCAGTTCAGTCGTAGCCCTCGAGGCTTCGATCCGCCGCTTCAGCGTCACGCGCGACAGACTCCGGCGCAAGATCTCGCTGTCGTGCTGCGCGCTCGGGCTGTCGATCGACGACTTTGCAACGCACAACACGAAGAACTCGGTTAGACATTCGAAACGGATCATGATATACTCAGCTTCCACCATACACACCGCGCTGCTCTTGAGTTGCATGACAGGTGCGCTGCTGCTCTGGCTCATCGACAACGGCAGCGGCGAGGGACTCGGCATGGCCACACGCACGCGCGAAATGAACATTGGTGGGTAAAACTTGCTCGTCGGTGGGTTCTGCTCCGAAACGAGCTGTTGTGTCGACATTGTAGTGTACGTGCCGCTCGGACACTTCCACTTGTCCTGGAACCGCTTGTCGTGAAGCAAGGGGTCGACGACAACGTGCTGTCCGCGAGTCGTGCGCTCGAGCATCTCCACGAATCGATCCGCCGCCTCGTCTTCGACGAATGTCGCTGTGCAGTCGTGAACAAACGACAACCTCAGTCAACCACAGCAGCGTACGCGGCGACGCTAGAGTCTACGAGTTCGCTTCGTACCTCGTTCATGTGTTTGTACGCGATCCATCTTGATGTTGACCACGCCGACAGCGCCTTCTCGAGGAGGCAAACGGGGGCCACTCTCGGGGATACTGGTAGGCAAAGGATGAGAGAGCCGCTCGCTTTGGTTCGACGAGAGCAGCAGCCGCTGGCCGCTTATCGGCTTCCTGAAGATCTCTGCGAGGCTCGACTTGCGCCGCATCTTTGGCTGTCGCTTACGAATTTGGGTCCGGGTGGTCTTGTTCTGGTAGTGTCGTTGGATCCTCGACATTGTTTCGTGAAAGAAGACGACATAGTCCCCGAGTCGGTTTGTGGTCGTCATCTGTGCATCCGTACAGCGCTAAGTGCCGCGGCATCCAACTAAAGAGAGTGTGTGCCAGGACGCACCAAGTGGCCGAGAATGAAGAGGAGCCGGTAGAACTCGGACTTGCTCAGCGGCGGCTCCTTCGGGTTCCACTTCGTCCAGCTCGAGCGCATGATCATCGACACGGCGTTCTTATGGATTGTCTCTGTCTTTGCTTCGACGAGCACGAATGCCAGGTCGTAGTACACGATCCGAAGCTGGTCCTGGTCCACCACCTCTTTGTCGTTCGCATACAGCTCCCACCTGGCAGCAAATACACGCGCTGCTGGCGTGAGCATGCGTACTGAACTCGCGTCTGCTTCCAAGCACATACGCTCGCCTGCACAAACGACGAACCACTGATCAAGACACTTCTCGATCGACGGCAGCTGCGCCATGAAATTGATGTCGAGAAAGGTGTCGTCGAGGAAGCGCAGCAGGTCGTCGACGCGGAGTGACCGTGCAAACGGACTCTTCGCATGCTTTGAGTCAGTCTGCGAGATCGCGTCTGCACGCTTGGCGTGGATGCGCTTCCACTCATCCACTGCGCGCAGACTGCTCACGAACTGTGGCATGCTCTCGCGCATGGGAAAGACGAGCTTGTGCATCTCGAGTTTCTTGACAGTGTTTCATAAAGTCGCATGGGCTGTGGTGAGACTGAAAAACTCAGTGGAGTCCACGGGCCACAGCTATTCTGAGCGGTACTTGTACTGTTGGAGAGTACCAGTACTACAGTACAGTTCTTTTCGCCAACATGAGTTCAAAATGGTCGTGTCAAACAAGACGTGAATGGCACCGGATCGGTGTCGACGTCTTTCAGGCGCACAGGTGTCGCACTTAATTCGCCATTGCGTTGGGGGCACGGAGTACAACCCTCAGTCTTGACATTGCCGAAAGAGCAAGGACAGCTCCACCAGACACAGCACGTGAGAGGCGAGTACTCGCTCCCACCAACAGGCAGGTCCTGACCAACACGACATCCATGCAGGCCGGTGGAAAGCGCACTGGCAACGTGACGACTTATGTCCCCTACTACTTAGGACGCTGTCGAGGGTCTCGTGGTCGCGGGCCGTTCGCGCCGCCCCCGAACGCACCGGGCGCTGTTGGCAGCCCAAAGTTGCCCATGGACGGAGGCGGCGGGTTCCCGCCAGCCGGGACGCCGTTGCCTCGAAGAGGCCGCGGAGGGTGGAAGCTGCCGCGGGAAAAGCTCCCGCCACCAGGACGGGGGTGAGACGGAGGCGGCACCGAGCCCATGCCGTCAGCGCCACGGTACCCACGGGGAGGAAACGCACCGCCACTCGGAGCAAAGTGACCGTGGCGGCCGCCTCGGTGCGACTGCGGTGGGATGTCGCCACCGCCCCACTGTGGCTGCGCATGGAGCGCAGTGTGGTGCCCACCAGTGAAGGTCGCGTCGCCGCCAACGCCGCGACCCCCTCTCCCGGGACTCGAGCGACCACCGCGACCTCCGCGTCGACCCCCACGCCCTCCATCGTGTCCCCTGCCGCGTCCTCTCCATCCTGTGCCCATTGAGTGGTGTGGCAGCTGCGGAGGCGGAAAGCTTGGCGTCGGAGCTGCTCGACGCAATGGAACAACAACCACCAGCAACACTTACTGTCAACAAGCAGCTCCACGCACGGAAGGCGACTCCGCAGACAACGTTGCGCACCTCCGTTCGGTGCAAACTGGGGAGGGCCACCGCCGCCAATGACAAACTGCGGCCCTGGCGCTTGTCCTGGCCCTGCAGACGGCAGTCGGACACTCAGTGGTGCTGGAGGGGACTGTCGCCCTCTGTTTGCCAGCGCCTGCGGAGGGATAGCCATTGGCTCGAGCGTCAGCAGGTTGCACTTTGGGTTTTCGACGTGCACCATGCACTTGTGCTTGTACGCATGGTCGAGCAGAGCCGCCCACGGTGTGGACGAGCGCAGCGTCGGCTCGCTCCCAATCACGTAACAGGCAAACTTGGCTCTCGTCAGCGCCACGTTCATGCGCCGGACGTCGTTCAGAAACCCCACGCCACCCTTTGGATCGGCGCGTACCGTCGACACTGGCAAGAACCACAACAGCCATCACACGCAGGCACACACACATATCAGCCACTATACGCCCACGCTTCCCGCTACCAACAATCGCTCGCCCCCCACACACACCAACTCACGGATGATGATGTCCTTCTCTCTCCCTTGAAACCCGTCGACAGTGTTGATCTCTACCTCCTGGTCGAAGCGCTCGCCGAGCGCTCGCTTGAAGCGTGCGCGCAGCTCCTCCATCTGCTGACTATACGGCGTGATCATTCCCACTTTGCCAGCAATCGCGTCCGGCGGGCACGAGTTCTTGAGCGTCAAGTACAAGTTGACTGCAAGCTGTGCTTCGCCAACGTTCGCGCGCGACATGGACCGCGACGACGACTCGCGGCTGCTCAAGAGGTTCCAGAACGTCAGCGGCATGAACGCTGGGCCGAGGTGGTGGTACGGCTTGTCGTACTCTTCTTTCTTGACGTTGTCGCCGTCTTGGAGCTTCCCGTCGTAGAAGTAGTGACGTGGGAAGTCCGAGATCAACGGGTGGCTTCGATACTGCGTGCGCAGCATGTGGACTGGGTGGCCGCACGTCTCAATTCGCTCAAAGAGACTCCGCTCGTATAGTGACTGGCCGCTCGTGCGCGAGAACACGGTCGCAGACAACTGCTGGGGATCGCCAACGAGCACACACTGGCGGCTCCCAAACCTGGGAAGGGCTCGAAGCAGCGAGTGAGCAACGCGAGTACCAAGGTCACGCGTACACGACCAGCAAGCAGCAATGCAAGCACGTACTTCATCGGGATGATCGTAGACAGCTCCACGGCTTGCGCGGCTTCGTCGACAACGAGCACATCGTAGCGCGAGCTCGCATCAAGAGCCGCAACACCGGCGCTGCTCAGCGTGGTGAACACAATGTGCGCCGTGTCGAGGAACGAGACTTCGAGCGACTGACGCATCGACTGGCTGATCTTCCCGTGCTCGTTTGTGGCTTTGGACGCGAACTCGTACCTCTGGAGCTCGAGCTTTGTCTACCAACACAGCACCAACCACCGACAGCGACAGATCGGACGAGAGAGAGCGAGAGTGGGTGAGCCTCTGATCGCATCCACAACCAAACGACCAACGACGCGATGACGCACCTCGCTCAGTTTCTCCAAGCATCCGTTGATATGCTGTGCCAGCACGTTGTACTTGTGGTATCGGGTGTAGTCGATCGGCGCATTGCTCTTCTTCAGCCCCTCCTTGTTCGCTGCCTCCACAGACTCTGCGGTGCGTGCGTTCGGCTCAGTCTTGGCGTCTGGAGACGGCGGTGGCGGTGCTGGAGACGGCGACGCAGGTCGCGAGAATGCAGACGGCGACAACGGAGCACCATCAACTGCCGACGGATGCGCAGCAGGCGACAGTGGTGGAGGAGTCTCGAGCGGCGGTGGCGGAGGGGGAGACATCGGAGGCGCTGGCGGCGGACTGAACGGAGGCGGGAAAGCAGCAGCGGTCTCTGTCGAATCAGCTGCACTTTGGGTGTGTACTGTCAGACCCGGGCGTGCGGGATCCGCGTCGCTGCTGTTTGGCAGCGGTTCGTCTTCCTCGGTGTCTTCGTCGTCATCTCCGTCGCCAACGCTCAGCTGGTTCATGTGGTCGACTGCAAAAGGCAGTGGTTCAGTCTTCATTGGGAGCGGCTCGTCTTCGTCTTCGCTGTTCCCGTCGCCAAAGAACGCTGTGAACGCCTTGTTTGTTTCTTCGCGGTTGAAGCTGTTCACTGGCTGTCCAAACGAGACTGGGAACGCCTCGTCTTCTTCCTCTTCTTCCGCGGTCTTGTGGTGGTAACCGGCAACAGCAGCTTCGACATTCATACTGTTCACGCTTTCAGCACTTGGGTCGTGCAGCTCGCGCTTCATCGCACTAAAGTACGCAGCGGAGGATGGGGCAGGAAGCATCGATGGCGACGGCGGCTCAGGCGGAGGCCCAGGGTACAACACTGTCGGCGAAGACGGAGACGTCCACGCTTCACTGCTCGCTGGAGCGTACGTCGGCGACAGCGGCGGTAAGTCCAGTGGCGGCGCTGGAGGCGGCGACGCATACGCTATAGGCGCACTCGGGATCGGCGAAGCAGGCGGCAGAGGAGGGGGTGCTTGTTGTTGCTGGTAATGCCGTCGCTGTTCCTGCTCTTGGGCCGCAAAGGCTGCTTCTGGATCCCGGTCAATGTAGGCAACGAGATTGCGAAAGTTCTCACGGATAATGAGAGCGTCTCGCTCCACCTACGCAACTCCACACTCGAGACGCGTCAGTCCTATCTTTCTTCATACCCACACACACGACAGACACGTGCCGCACCTCCTGCTTCTTATGCAGCAGCTCGCTGATTCTCCGATTGATCACTTCTATCGGATGGCCGCAGATCTGATCAATCTGCTCGTCCAAGGCGACCATGCGAACTTCCGGGCTCTGGCACCGAGAGCGACACACACACTGCAGTCAGCAGCTGCTATGGGCTCGCATTATTTCCCAATGCACAAGAGCGTCGCACCACTCCGCGGCCAACTCGGACAATCTTGGGAAAGTACTGCCGCCCTTCACCGTCGCAGAACCCTTCGGCAATGACTTTGCCGACAATGTTGTCGACTGCAGCGTTCGACGGCGCCGTCACCTACGATACCAGCATGCAACACACACATTCCCATCCACAACAGTGTGTGAGCGAACAAGCAAGCGTGCTTGACAAGCCACCGGCACGGAGTACCCACGCACGCACGTACCAAAATGTGCGGCTTTTCATTCCCAATCGCCTCCCACGCCTTGTTTGTCTCGTGGTCTGGACGCCTCGCCACGTCCAAGACAGCATTGTAGTACCGGCTGTACTCACGGAGATGGAGCGAGTTCAACAATCCCTTGAGCGTCGTCGTCTTGCCTGTGCCGGGGGGTCCCTTGATCAGCGTGAACCCGTCGGACGTTGCCGCTGCGGTGATCGCTTCAAGCTGCGAATCATTGAACGACTTCGTGAGCCACTCGACGTACGCTGCTCCGAGCGAGTCGAGACGCATCGAGCCTATTCGGTGCTGTCCCGACAAGAGCAGCGACATGAGCCGGTAGTCTCGGCAGTCGCAGAGCGCGCGAAACTCGCGAATGCTCGTGACCAGGTTGTTGAGCTTGTAGAGAAAGAGCTCGTCCGGTTTGTCGATCACGTTCCAGCGGGACGACAGTACCAGCATCGTGAGTCCTTCTCGCGACGCCCGCGACGACGTCACAATCGCGAGCATCCCTGCTGGCGGCGGGGGCGGCTCAGCTATGGCACTCGTACTGTTTCCTGCCTTGCTCTCCCCGGCCTTGCACACAGCGTCAGCGTCTTGGAAGAAGCGCCGACTCGGTGAGACCAGCACGAGGTCGTTCACGTACAAGCCGTCGAGCTGCTGGATTACGTGGCGTGGCGCTGCTTGCTTGTTCACGTCGACGCGGATCTTGCACGTCTTCGAGAGGTACGTGACGCCAAAGCCAGTCGCAGTGATCGGCACAGGCGTCGGCTTGTCGGTCGCGACGTTGTTAAGCACTTGGGCCTGGACTTCTTGTAACGCGAGTGGCTTCCACACTGAGAAGTAGTGGTCGTACGACTGGAACTGGCTCGGGACTTTCGCAATTGTCTCCACTTCGCCTTCTTCGGACCCGTCGTTCGCGTCGCTGAACGCAAAGTCTTTCTGCGACTCCTTCACGAGCGCGTCCAAGAAGTCCCACTCGAGGATCTCC
This sequence comes from Globisporangium uncinulatum, assembly GCA_023333755.1. NCBI lineage: Eukaryota > Oomycota > Peronosporomycetes > Pythiales > Pythiaceae > Globisporangium > Globisporangium uncinulatum. The sequence continues at coordinate 15,103 of JAASFJ010000350.1, forward strand.
TCAAAGAAGTGGTCGAGTGTGTTGGTCGAAATCGTGCTCGTGGGGAGCGGTGGAGGAGGAATGCTGGTACTGTAGCCATTGCTGTTGCCAGTGTTTGGCTTTGTTGCTGCAAGTGTCGGCTCGGATCCGTCGCTGTGGCGCTGGGCTGTAGCCATTCGCATCGTTTGTCAGTTGTCCTGTTCTGTCACTGCGAGTAGACAACCAAACCTACAGCCAACCTATAAACACGCACCTCGCTGCTTTGTCGGTCGGCGGTGGCTTTCGCTCAGATCCACCGCTCCATCGCCATTTCCTAGTGCCGCTCCTTCCGCTGGTCGCGCCCGTTTCGTCGCGGCTCCTCCGCCTACTGCGGCGTCTGGTGGCGCTACGACGTACTTGGTCGCGCGCTTCAAGATCGACTTTGGCAGCTGCGTAGTGCTTGCGCCCGTGCGGTTCAGCACTTCGCGCACCTTGGCGTTCGCGCTGTGGTAAGGTGGCATTGTCTGTTGGGTTCGAGGTGGTTTTCGCTGTGTGGTGATGTATGTACTGTCGGACTCGGAGCTGTCGCTATCGTCGATGCGAATCACCTTGCGCTTCTTGTGCTGCGGCTGGTGCGGCGGCGGAGGTCTTCGCACTCCGCTGCGTGTGGTTGACTTTTTCGCGCCGCTTCTCAGCGCGCCGTCGTCGTCAGATATAGAGAACTCCTCGTCGTCATCATCATCGTCGTCTTCGTCTTCGTCTTCTTCTTCTTCGCCTTCTTCGTACTCGTCGTCATCGTCAGCGGCGTCACGGTTGCGGCGGTTGGGGACGCCAATGCGCTCAGACCGCCTCATTGCCACGCGCGACAGCAGGAACAAGCGGACGGACAGGTGAAGGCGGCGGCGGCGCGGCGGACTTGAGGGCTGCGGGGTGTAATTGGAAATGAGCTCGACGCGACTTTGCAAAAAGCCAACTCCCTGTGGCAAAACCTTATACAAAACGCATTCTTCTTTGTATGAGGTATTGTATGCCACTGGAATGCATTTCCACCGCATTGTTCACATCATCTCTTTCCAAAGTATACTACCAATAGTATTTGTCTAGACATGGTTTCTTTCTAATCGATGAAGCGGACAATGTTCAAGACAATCTTGCTGAGAACACCGCCATCTGCGCTTCAACCAGCAGACACTCACTCGGTCCGACATGCTCGCAGACGACACCGCGGACGCGGGGGCGCCGCTGCTCTACGAGTCGCTCGGCGGTGCACGCAGTCCCCCAGCAGGCGCCGCACGCACCGGCCTGCGATTCGGTCTTTCTGCGCGCCAATGGAGCCGCGCAGACAGCGGAGGCGACGCGGCGCCACCCGAGCGCCAGTCGTCGTACACGGACCTGCACGCGCTTGGCGCGCTCACCGCTCACCGCAACGCACTAGGGACGATCAACGTGCGTCTGTGGTTGATTTGTGCCTGGTATGTGTACGCGGGTGGTTCATTCATATATCCACTCGGGTGCTGCACGTGGTATGGAGTACTGTAGGGCGTGTACGTGCCGTGCCTGCTGAACATCATTGGCGTGATCCTCTTCCTCCGACTCGGCTGGGGTGTGGGCCAAGCCGGCGTCTTGGGCATGCTGCTCATCTTTGGCGTCGCAGAGACGCAGGCCGTGCTCACAGTGCTCTCTGCCAGCACGATTGCGAGCAACGGTGCAATGCAAGGGGGCGGGTCGTACTTTCTCATCAGGTGCGACTGGATCCCATACTGGAGGAGACGTCTGTGGTTCTATCCCCATAGTAAAAGAGTGGTTGCATGCATGTCACACCCATTAGCCGCTCATTGGGGCCTGAGTTTGGCGGCGCGATCGGTCTCCAGTTCTACTTTCTGTACGCGGTCGGCGTCGCCATGTACCTTGTGGGCTTTGCAGAGGAAGCGCAGCAGACGTGGCTGCCGGATCCGGCAGTTGGGAAGAAGTCGACAGTCGTGGCGATTGCGACGCTCGCACTCGCGATGATTGTCGGCATTGCAGTCGTCGGCGCGAACGCGTTTGCGCGCGTGAACAAGTACCTCTTTGGGCTCCAGTTCGCGTGCGTCGCTGTCGGCGCGCTCTTTATCTACGCAGGCAGTCCCCACGCGCTCAAGAGCGGCGGCTGGTTCACAGGCATGAGCGTGCAGACGCTCACTGACAATGTCCACGAACAGTTCACGTCGGAGCAGAATGTGTGCGGCGACAACGTCGTGTGCACGGTCGCGGGCGTCTACGGTGTGTGCTCTTGTGTGCGGGACTCAAGTGGAGGGGCTGGTCGTACGTTGCCAAGCTGACACATGCGTCTGTGCGACAGCGATCGTGTTCCCGCTTGCGACAGGTTTCATGGAGGGGCTGAACCTGTCGGGCGACCTGAAAGACCCGGGTGCGGTAGCGTTGGTGACTTGAGTCTGTCTGTCGCTCACGTTGAGACGCGCTGATAGAGGTTGTTGTGGTGTGGGCTTGCGTTGAAACGAAACAGGCAAGAGCCTTCCAGTCGGCACGCTCGCAGCTGTCGCCACGTCGTGGGTGATCTACCTCGTGCTCCTCTTCACGTTCGCAGCTGCGTACACGGGCGAGACGCTCCGCACGAACTTCTCGTTCTTTCAAGAAGCGTCCGCGTACCCAGTTGTCGTGATCACAGGCGTGCTCGTGTCGTGCTTCTCGTCAGGCCTTGGGTCGCTCTTTGGCGCGTCGCGGATCCTGCAAGCGATCGCACGCGACAAGTTGTTTCCAGGCTTGGCGATCATGGCACAGGGCACAGATGCCGGCGACGAGCCGCGTAACGCCGTGCTCTTCACCGCTGTGCTCGCTCAGGTCTTCATCTGCTTTGGCGACCTGGACGTCATCGCGCCCATCTGCACGTCGTTCTTCTGTCTGGCGTACGCGGCAGTGAACCTCACGTGCTTCCTGCTCCAAGTTACGGGCGTCCCGAACTTCCGGCCGACGTTCCGGTACCACACGTGGCACCTCTCGCTGCTCGGCACAGCGCTCAACCTCGGCGTGATGATCTACTTGAACGCGACGTACGCAGCGGTGTCGCTGGTCGTGCTCAGCTGCGTCTTCTTCTACTTGTACATGACGGTCACACCGGTGAACTGGGGCGACATCAGCCAAGCGATCATGTACCACCAAGTGCGCAAGTTCCTGCTGCGACTCGACGCGAGGAAGGCGCACTCCAAGTACTGGCGGCCATCGCTGCTGTTACTCACGAACGACATCGCAAGCGCCGAAGTGCGACTGTGCGACAGTCTCAAGAAAGGCGGGCTGTATGTGATTGGGAGCGTTGTGACTGGAGACTTTGGGCTCGAGAGCAACGCGCAGTGTAGCGAGAAGCACCACGCGTGGCTCGAGCACATCTCCGACACGAAGCTGAAAGCGATCCCGCAGGTGTGTGGGCGACGCTGGCGTCGGTTGGGTTCAGTGCAGAGGTGGCGGCCGACTGACTGTTGGGTTCTCGGACACAGGTTGTGGTTGCGTCGCACGTTCGCGACGGCTACCACATGCTCATGCAGACGTCTGGGCTGGGCGGGATGCAGATCAACACAGTCGTGCTACCGTGGCTGAACAGCGTACGTCACTCTCTTTCTCTTGTCTCGCATGCTACTTAGTGTGTGCTGGCTTGCTGACTGGTGCCTTGGAATGTAGGTCGTCGCACTATCAGACGCCAACCCACCTCGTCAAAGCTCCAGTGGCATGGATCTGTCGTCAGCCGCAGACTACGTTGGCCTTCTTGCGGACGGCATTGTACTTCGGAAGAACATGGTGGTGCTTCGTCACGCAGATCGTCTTGACGCGCGTCTTTTGCGCAAGCGCGGCACAGGAACGACCCGTGCGCTCGCCGACAAGTTGATTCAGATCGACGACCAGCGGGGCACGGAGACGATCGATGTGTGGATCACCGGCAGCGAAGAAGACGCGAGCACTGCGTTGATGCTCCAGCTCGCGTACGTGCTCTACTCGAACAAGGAGTGGAAGCGGCGCACGAAGCTGCGGCTGCTCAAGGTGAGCACGACAACGGACCCGGCGGTGACGCAGCGAGAGCGGCTGCGGCTTGTGCACGCTGCCGAGAAGCTGCGAGTCCTGGACCACGTGAGTGAGCTGCTCGTCGTGTGCTGCAACTCGTCGAGCATTTTGGCAGAGACGCTGTCGCCGCGTTCGCTGTCGGCGGCTGGGCCGATGACCGACTTTTTCAGCTCCACGAAGGGCGTCGTCGAGCTCAACCAGACGCTCCAGCGCCACACGACGCGCTCGGCGCAGCTGCTCCTGGCGCTGCCGGACCCTCGTCCGTACGTACTTACAGCAGCTGATAGTGTCGGGGGTATGGACGCCGCTACGCAGGCGCAAGCATACGTGTCGAAGCTGGCGCTGCTCACTGCGAACCTGCCGTCGACACTGCTGGTCTTCAACGACGACGACTCGCAGATGGTGTCCACATCGATCTGATACTGTTGCGTGAATATTGCACTCATCCTAATCCAAAATGGTACAAGTTGTGGCAGAAGCCATGGAGAGGTCCAATCGTGCCATCAAAGGCACATTTTCGGCGATCACGCACAAAAGATCCACTTGGCACGAAAGCACATCACAGCTCGAGACGACAGACGTGCTCTCTCTCTCTCAGTTGGACACGATGGGCGCTGCGCAGTCCAGCTCGGCGTTCTGCTGCGGGCATGCGGACGGCAGCAGCGACCAGTTGCTCCCCGGCTCGCGACGGGGTGGCGTGCAGCCGCAGAGCGTTGCGCGGTCGCGCCCGCAGGCGATCAAAGTGCAGACGCCTGCGTACAGCGAAGGCGGCTTTGAGAACAAGTACGAGCTCACGGGGCAGATCGGTGCGTTCCGCATTTGAGATGGTGGCGTAGAAAATGGACGAGTGGAGGCGGGTGCTGACTCTGGGGCTTGTACGCGTACGCAGGCCATGGCAGCACGGCGGTGGTGTACCGCTGTCAGGACAAGCGCAAGGGCAAACTGTACGCGTGCAAGATCATCGACCGGCGGATCGTGGAAGCGAAGCGCAACGAACTCTTGCAGCAGTTCCAGGTGCGAGTGGCTGTGTGGCTGTGGCTGTGGTTGTGGTTTTGGTGGCGCAACGTGGACTGACGAGAGGGGATGTGGGGATGTGAGCAGACTGAGGTGCAAGTGCTGCAGTCCATGCACCACCCAAATATCATTCACATTGAGGACGTGTATGTGAACGACACGAAGATCTGCTTGGTGCGCATTTGCGAGAAGGCGTGGGGCGATCAAGACCATAGAACGCACCAATCGACTGACTCACTGATTGACTTACTACTGCAGGTGACCGAGTACATGGACGGCGGAGAGCTCTTTGACTACATTGTCGAGAAAGGGTGCGTAGTTGTTTGGATCGTGGGCTTCGGATGGCTCTGTGAGGAGCGAGCGTACTCACCTGGTTGGTTGGGGTTGGGTGGGTCTTTGTCACCAATCAGCACGCTGTCCGAAGTGGAAGCGAGCAGCTTTGTCCGCAAGATCACGTCCGCAGTGGCGTACATGCACGCGTGTGGCGTGATCCACCGCGACTTGAAGCCCGGTACGCGCTGTATCACACTGTCCAAACAACAAACTGAGCTGAGCTAACGAGCGAGTGTGGACACAGAGAACCTGATGCTGACGAGCAAGTCGCCGCACGCGGAGGTCAAGATCATTGACTTTGGGCTCGCAAAGCTGCTCGAACCGGACGACACGACCGAGTCGTTTCTCGGCACGCGGGTTCGTGCGGCAGCGTCTGTGTTGTGGTTCCAAACAGACAGTCCAGTGGGTTTTGGTGGAGAGCTCATGGTCGTACGTGTCTGTGCCTAAACTGGGGTCAGGGCTACCTCGCACCCGAGATGCTGCAGCGGAAGGCGTACACAATGAGCGTGGACATTTGGGCGCTGGGTGTGATCGTCTACGTGCTCGTGTGCGGCTGCCTCCCGTTCGACGACGACGGCGTGAAGATCACGAACGAAAAGGCAGCACGGGTACTGTCTTGTGGCTTGGAAGAACGTGCGCTCGTTGCTGATCTATGAGCGTGTAGTAACCTGATTAACGTCTCTCACACTCTTGTGGGCGGTGGACCGATTGGTGTTGCTATACGATACGAAAGGCAAAGTTTGGCCTGCGGTTCCCAAGGTGGGCGAGCGGCCTCTCGGAAGGCGCGAAGGACTTGCTGCGCCACCTGCTCGGTTCGTTCGCTCGTCAACAGCGAGTCTTTTCGGATGACGTCTAACGTTGTTCCTTCCTCTGTAACAACAGAGGTGGACGCGTCGAAGCGGTACACGGCAGAGCAGGCGCTCGCGCACCCGTGGGTGACTGGCCAGCAGACACCAAACAAGTATCTGCGGTCCCCCAACTACCTCGCGACGATCAAGAAGGAGCGCATGGCGCGCACGAGCGGCCGGAAGAACGGGCCGCCACCGTCGTCAGGCCACGGCGGTGCGGCGACCAATGGCGGCGCAGGCAACTATGGCGACGCGAGCCAGGACCACTCGTCTCGGATCCACAGCCGAAGGCAATCGCACTAGCAGAGACGATGATGGTGGTGGCGTCTGTCGTGTTGACAACCACGAGAACAAGAGCGTACAGTGGGTGGCACTGGCGAGGTTGGACTTTCATACAATCACCACGTTTTGCCTTCCCACTTCAACCACCAGTCACTCGCACTCCCACTCGACCTGGCCCATGGGGTGCTGTCTGTTTAACTAAATAAGCATGAGCCACGAAGAGGACGACGTCCAGGCGCTCAAGCGCGAAGTGGAGCTGCTCAAGACGCTCCTCAGTCAAGAGCGCGAGAAGAGCGAGAGCGCGCGCGAGCGAGGGCCGAGTCTGACGCGGCCAGCGTCGCCTGCGAAGAGCACTGGCTCAAAGAATGCACCACTGCTGAGCAGCAGCAGTAAGCCAGAGCTGAGGCCGCGCCAGCCTCCTGTGCTCAACAACAATGACAGTAGCACAGCTGGACAACGAGGGCGGAGTCTACGCTGGAGCGCTGCGAATCGCAGTGGCCAGCCACCCACTCCATCGACACGAGAGCCTCTGTTGGCCCTCGAGCACGTGCCTGTGGACACGAAACGCGGCAAGTGGTGGCTCAAAGACCGACAGATTCTCTCGCGGAACACACCATCGCCGTCCAGCGACTGCATCGCAGTCAAAGTACGCGAGACGTGGCTCTGGAGTGGCCGCACCGTCGTCGTGGACAAGATCGTGACGTGTCCACAGGCGATAGACGAGCGATGCGACAGTGTGGATGTGACGCACAACGACGCGTCCGAGAACGAAGACGCTGAGCTCGAGCGCAGCCAAATCGACAGTGTTCGAGACAGTGATGTCGAGACGGACAAGCGACCGAAGGAGGCGCAAAGTTCGCAGGAGACACCAGCAGCGTCTCCACCCGCAGTCACACCCTCGCGTTCAACCGCCGATGCGACGCAACTCGCGCAAGCGTTTCAGCTGCCAGGAGCCTCAGCGATCACCGTAAGTGACCAACGAGAGGATGCGAGCGCACGGATGGAACTCCAGATGGCGGTCGCAGAGAAGGAGGTCGGAGCGGCTGAGCGTGAGTAGGCTGGCGGTCGACACGAACGCACCCAACAGACGAACGATCAACAGAGCTGCACTCACACTCGTTCTCGACATTGCGGCACGAATCCTATCGACGGGCGAGCTCGGTCTCGAGCGTGAGAGACCGCGTTTGAGCTCGGGATGTACGTACGTCTCTCACACCTCCGCGTCAGGGTAGAGAGATGTCGAGTCGCCGCCTAGCAAGGGCTCAGCGAGCTCCTCTTCGGCTTCGCGATCAAACATTCGCGCTACAGCGTCGTCGTCGTCGTCATCGTCGTCGTCCGTAGCAATGAACATGGTCATCGAAGACGGAGAACTCGCAAACGTAGGCGACATGAGCGGCAGCGGCTTCGCGATCGCGTGCTCTGGGACTTTCATCACGAGTGCGATGCCGATGCAGACCGCCGACACGACGATCGAGAGTAGGAACGGGATCGTGCGCGTCAGGGGCGATCCCTCTTTCATCCGCGAGTACATCCACGCGTACACAACCGGTCCGCTGGCTTCAAAGATCGCGCGCGCGCCGTAGATCGCGCCTTGCAGCCGTCCTTGTTCCTATTGTCGACGGAGCAACGCGACAGTGATCGAAGGTGTCAGGGACCCAGAGCCCTTGAAACAGTCGGGAGAGCGACCATTCCACGTGCCACTTCACCACCGAACGAACGAACGCACCTTCTCCGAGACGTTCACCGACTTGAGCGACGAGATGGCAGCGAATGAGAGCTCGCTGATGCTTCCTGGGACTGCGACAGCAAAGACGATCCACTGCTTTGGATAGAACGCCGTGATCGTGTAGCAGACGTACGTGAGGATGCTCACCGCGAGTGCGATGATGATCACGCCCTTCTCCCGCACGCAGTCCATGAGCGGCTTGAGGAAAACCACTTGCGCGACGATCGACATCACGCCGCCAATCAGCATGAGGTGCGAGATGCCCTTCTCATCAAAGCCCAACACGGTCTGTCGTAGTAACGCCACCACGAGCAAACGGAGACAGTGGTATTAGTCAGTCCACGCTTGAGAGGCAGCCAGTAGTCCCATTGGCCATTGCCTCACGACACGACAACGTACGTTCATGTAAAACAACTGGATGTGAAAGAGTCCGTTCGTCACGAACGCTGTGAGTGCGATGATCGCTGTCAGACAGACAAACATCTGCGTCCGGAAGAGGATCGCCATGGCGCGGATCGGGTTCTCGAGGTTCAGAGTCGCTCGCTTCGCACGCTTGGTCGAGCGCAGCGTCTCAGGGAGGATGAACATGGCCCAGAGCACACGCAGCACGAAGAGGCCGCACGCGACTCGAAGCACATGGGGCTGCTCAGGCCATCCCAGTAGGCAGCACGATTGTCAGTGCGTCGTATACTCAGCGACGCGAGAGGTGGGTGATAGGAAACCACGAACCTTGGAAAACAGCGGCGCGAGCCCTGCAGCGATGCAGTAGCCGATTGAGTAGCACGCAAAGAGGATCCCGAATGCGGCAGCGCGGTTCTTTGGGCTCACGACGTCTGCGATCTGCGCGCTCGAGACACTCGACGTGCTGCGATAGGTTACCATGGAAGCGACTAATATAGTGAGTGTGTGTGTGGCGTGTGCGATCTACTGGAGCACTGAAGCAACGAAGAGCAATGGGAGGCTGCTCGATCGCCCTCTCTCTCTCTGTGATATCACCGTTGCTCACCCGAATGCTGAGTCGACGAAGCGGAGGAGGAAGTACGGAGCGATCGAGCCACCGTACTCTGAGAAGTAGATGATTGTGAACGGAGCGCCAACGCGGAACAACTGGCTGAGTACGACAAAGACCTGGCGGTCAACAAGGAGGAGAGAGTGAAAGAGTGGGGAGAGATCGTCAGTCTGCTGCGCTCCTCATGCCCAGCAAGAAACAACAAGACGACGAGTGACGCACGCCGCACCTTCCGCCCGTAGATGTCGGACGCTTGGCCAATGATTGGCGACAGGAAGAAGAGCAGGATACATCCGACTGCTGAGAAGATACTGTGGAAGAAAGGATCCGAGCAAGTGACGCAATCAACCATCATTCTCTCGACTCACACTGCTGACGAACGTGACGAACGGCGTACCTGGACCACCACGCTGCTTCTTTCGACCCGGATACACACGCCTAGCAATTGACGACGAACCTCACGCGTCACTCACTATTCGCAATTACCACCGACATTACGGGCAGACATATCTACAGACTAGCACACACCTCGCTGTGCGTGTGCACTCCGCAATCGATCGCCTCCCCATCTGTCACCAATCGTGCAAAGTACTGCGCGGTAGTGTTGGCACCAGGAGCATGAGTTCTTGTACGCACTACTTCAATAGCCAGACACACAAGCTGGGACACACACGACAGCACCTCTGTGATCACGAGCGGCAGCATCGGCGCCAAGATGCCGAACGAGAGCGACTGCAGAAGCGCAAGGCCAATGAGCGCAGCGATCTGCTTGTAGACGTCGTAGGGGCGCAGCTCCGGGTCCGCTGTCGCTGGGGTGGCGGTCGCCACCTTCGCTGCGCGCTTCGTCGTCATGGAGCTCTTGCGGAGCGAAGAAGTGATGGAATACGAAATGTGTTCTGAGGACGAATCTTGACAAGTGAAGTCCAGTGTACAGATGGGTGCGTGTTGAAGGAACGCCTAATATGAATCGAATTAAACGAGGTATTAGAAAACAAGATTAATATTGTGATATCCAGCCCGAAAGTCCATTTCAATTCTAAATCGACGCCTCAGCTCCGATTTATTAGCATCGACCCCGTAGTTATATATAAATCGACGCCGCAGTGCAGATTTAGTGTAAAACAGTCTAATACCTAGAGATTAGCAGAAGCCATGTGCGAATTGTAAAACAAACGTCGAATGCCCACTTGGAAGTGGGCATTCAACACCCACCTTCAGGAAATCGACACCACGCAAAACTACTGTATCATACAAACACTTGCA